>JAGFMF010012132.1:3603367-3740870 GCA_019455555.1 Galemys pyrenaicus | reverse complement strand
CCCTCCCTGGCCGGCAGCAGGGATCGAACTTGTGCTGCAGTGGCTGCGGTCTGCTTCATAGTGCGTTGCTTAACCCACTGCGCCACCAGGGAGGCCCTTTATTTATTTTTTTTTCTCCCACTGTGTGCTTTTAAATGGTTAATTGTATGTTATGTGAATTTTACTTTAATAATAATAATAATAAAAGGCAGATTATTGGTCCTCCCTGGTAGCACAGCGGGTTGAGCGCTGCACTGTGAAGTATCTGCTACACAGCAGCGTGAGTTTGCTCAGGGGCCAGGGAGGAGACCCACGTGGTGAGGCAGACCTCTCCTGCCTTGCTGGCTGCTCCCTTCAGAAGTGTATTTCAGTCAGTTCGCCTGTTTTGCTCCCCAGTCTATCTCTGATGGGTCCTCTCACTTCCTGCGCTTCTGACTGACCTGCACTCAGCTTGTATGCATAAATATATAAATCTTAAAAAAAAAATAAAGCAGATTACTGGTCCCAACTTCAGGATCTCTGACTCCATATATCTGGTGCCAGGCCCAGGAATCTGAATTGTCTGTAAGACTTCTAATGTTGGAAGTAGGACAGTATTTTGAGAAACATCACTTAAACTGTATTAAACCTCCTGTGGATCCTCTCTCATTGCATTGGTCCCTGAGCCTCTCCTTTTATAACCTACTTCATAATTGTAATTACTTATCCTTTACCTTTCTTCCCCTAGACTGCAAACTCCCTAAGAACAGGGTCCATGTCTTCCTCAGTCATTGTAATATCGCCAGCATAGAGAAAAAGCACCTGGATATTACCTATAGTCAGTGAATACTGGGTGAATTGAATTCCTGAATTGCCTGAAGAGGAAAATCCTAAAGCGTCTCTAGCTCAAGAGCCCACAATCTCTGCGGTGAGTCTAAAGTTTAAATTTCCTTCGCTCCTTGGTGACACATATCAACCTCTAGTGTGAATCACCACGCTCCTGTTGAGAAAAGAAGCCTTTCCTGGTCTTCCAAACTGGGGTCCCTATGGGGTGGCACATCAAGGGAGCTCAAGGCAAGTGTGGACACAGCAGTTTCCAGTCTAAGACTCTCACACGCAGCGTGCGGAGGAGCACATCTCTCTTGGCACCTCCTGCTGAAAGACTCCAGCCAGGTTTTCTTGGCCTCCTGGCTGGTCCCAGTGCCTTTTGGCTGGGTGGCTGCTCTGACTCTGGGCTGCTTCCAGGGTGCCTTAGAGCATGAAGTCAGCAGAATGGCTTCCCTCACTGTCACTGAATTGGGTCCAGGCCACTCTCTGTCACCTGTGCTGACTTCTGAGGTCTCATCCACTCTGCAGGAAGCACGATGCTGCCAAGGCGGGTAAGTGACATCCTGGGGACTGACTGCAGCCTCACGCCTGGGCCTCTCTCTGGGCCTGCACAGATGTAATTTTCTCCTCAACTTTCTCCTCTCATCCAGGCACCCTAGGCCTAGGGGTTCCCCACCCCTCGCTGTCTTCTCTGAGGGGAGAGAGAAGTTTTCAAGTTTTGCATTAAGCTTATGATTGTCAACTAGCCCAGAATCAATTAATCCCCTGCCACACACACACACTTGTACTTATGTACAGGATATTTGAAAATAGCAAGCCTGTGTGCGGAAAAGGTAAGTCAGGGCCTTCCCCCCGTTTCTGTTGAGGTAACGTTAATTTATGACACTGTGCAGTGTCAGATGTAGTTTCTCATCTCAACAACTGTGTATATCACGCCGCACCCACCACCGAATGTCCAGCCACCACCCACCACCCACCAATTGGTTGGGCCTTTTCTTAATTCGACTAATTATGTGACCATCTCCAAGATTCCAGATCTTTTACTCACATGAGAAAAGGCCCTTCTGTTGAGCCCACACTGTTCATCAGGCAGTGGAAGTTAATGAATGTTTTACGTGCTTAATGCGCTCATTCGGGATCATGCAACTTGCCAGCCATGTCTTATAAACTTACCTTTGAATTTACCTATGACTTTATTTAATAAGGCTACCTGTAACTTAAAGTTTTATAAATTTGTGAAATGTAGCATCCACAGAAGATGTCTAAAACATATATATGAGCAGTTTAACACATACCTGTCCCCTATAAAATATTAATATATTACACAGTATTACATACGTCTATAATAAATATTCCCTTGCTTTTATTTATAGCTTTATTATCCATATATGCACCCCTAAATCATACTTCAACTACTATATATGTAAATGGACTCACTATACACACATATATATTCTTTAATTTTTTTAGTTTATTCTTGTCTTTGTGGAATTCTTTTCTGTTGCTTCATATATCTGAAGTTAATTGATGTTCGTTGCTGTAAAATTCAATGTATGAAATACCAGTTTCTATTTCTATTCACCATAAATGGATACGGAGTTATTTCCCCTTTGGGGACATCATGAATATTCTTGTACTTGTGTTCTGGAGTATCAATCATAATTCTCTAGAGCACATGATTTGTAGTGGGATTTCTATGACAGAGAGATCTTCGGTTTTAATGAAGGCAGAGAGCCCTCTCGTTTTACTGCTGTCGAAATTCAGGCTCAGAAATGTTTATCAGTATCCCGGGTCACCAGCTCTAAGGGGGAACTACAGTATAGCAAGTCAGTCTGACTTTGAAGGCCACAGTCTTAACCAGCTCTCTGTGTACTCTATTTTATTTTTTTAAAAAGGTTTATTTACTTATGCATACAAGAGCTGGGGGTACAGGCCAGACGTGTGGGGGTGAGAGGATCCACCAGAGACAGAGTGGGGAGCAGAACAGGCAGATTAACGGAAGTACACTGCTGAGCAGAGCAGCGGGCGAGGCAGGAGAGGTCTACTAAGCCATGTGGGTCCCCTCCCTGACTGGCAGCAGGGCTTGAACTCATGCTGTAGTAGCTGCGGTTTGCTTCATAGTGCGTTGCTTAACCCACTGCGCCACCAGGGAGGCCCCTCTATGTACTCTATTTTAAAAAATTATTTATTCATGCAAGAACTGGGGTACAGGCCAGAGGTGTGTGTGTGGAGGGGTGGTGGTTGAAGGATTCGCCAGAGACAGTGAGGAACAGAACAGGCAGATCTACTGAAATATACTGCTGAGGGGAGCAGCAGGTGAGACAGGAGAGGTCTGCTGCGCCATGTGGGTCAGCTCCCTGGCCCGGGATCGAACTCGTGCTGCAGTGGCTGCAGATGCTTCATAGTGCGGTGCCTTAACCCCTTGCACCATCACTCTTGCTCAACTGCTGTAACTAGAAAGCCTGTAATAATTCAGTAGCTTAAAAAATATAGATGTTTGTTTCTTTCTCACATAATTGTCTGAAGAGAATATTTCAGATCAGCAGGCAGTTCTATTCCACACAGACATTAAAAAAAAAAAAGGTTACTCTGCGGCCTTTCCATATAGTGCATGGTCTACTGGATGCTGCTAAGTATGAGGTCCAGCTGCTGAGAGAGTGGAAGCTGTGATGGATGTGTGAGGTTTTGTGAACCTGGCCTGGAAGTGGACCGTATCACCATTTTACGTGCTTTCCTGGCCATCTCTAGCTGCGATGGGGCTTGGATATGTAGACCCTGCTACACAGCCACATCCATAGTCACAAATGAGAATAGCTCAACTCTATTACCATGGAAAAAGGAGAAGATGGATTTGGATGGAGAAATAGCCATCTCACTACCATGTATCGCCTCCCCCTCTCCATTATTTCTGGGGTTGCTTCTTCTCTACTTACTTGGAGTAATAATTTTCCACTTCTTTTCTATCTCATGGCAGTCTCAAGGATAAATCTTGTAACCAACGAGTAGGTGTTAGTTCAAGAAAAAGGCAATAGTTTCTTGGTAGGTAGTTGGGAAAAGTGAACAGAAGTGTCCTCTTAGACCATCTGATTCTCTTCAGTGAACATATTTTGAGGACTTACTTCCTGCAAGGCATTAAGCACTTGTAGAGCCATCACATCTGCTTACCACACACGGGAGTTCCCGAAAACAGCCGGCGTGGATGAAGGGGTGAGGGCATGTGCACCTACAGGGTGAACTGAAGTCTCCCACATAGGCGACAGTAGCCTGCCCTGCAAGGGGATTCCCATCAACGCACGCAAATAGCAGGGATGGAGGGCATCCACAAGGGAGGGACTGTGCATTCACAGTGTGTGCTTCACAAAGGATGGCACCACAGAGTAACCCCATGCAGAATGACCCCTTCATTCTACTCCAGACTGTTGTAACCTTGGGCCTTAGCAACGGTAGGTCTTAATGTTACAGGGCAACCCCTGCCCAGGACATCCTTTCCCCCCAACATTAAGAGGATTGGTTTGTGAAGATCATGGTTTTTTACATCCCTATGGTCCCAGTCAATGGTCTGTGGGTCTCTGTTAGCTAGAGGCATCCTTAAACAGAAGGAGGGGTGAGTATCTGTCTGGGGATCCTGCTCTGATTAAGAAAGAGATGGAATGAGATGACCCTTGATTCCATCCAGTCTTAAATCCAAAAGCAGGCCTATGTTCCAAGGTTACATGGATATTGTTCTAAGACATTCTGAACCACTGACTTCTACCTTTTCCTTTAGTTTCATCATGGAAAAGGGGCTCCCCTTTCTTCCAGGCAAGTGACCTATCCTGGGGAACCTGGAGAAGCAGGGCAAGACAAGGGTGTGAGGTAGGAAGACCTAGGAGTGTGTGCTGGTTCTGCCCTAATTGGGCAAGTCTCTTAACTACTCTCTGCCTCAGTTTCCTCATCTGTAAAATGTACCTGCATTCGAGGAAGAGTAAGTATCCCTATTTCACTCACAGAGGCTCCAAGCTGACTTCCTAAAAAATGCACTATGTAGGGGCCTCCCTGGTGGCGCAGTGGGTTAAGCAACGCACTATGAAGCAAACTGCAGCCACTGCAGCACGAGTTCGATCCCTGCTGCCGGCCAGGGAGGGGACCCACATGGCGCAGCAGACCTCCCCTGCTGTGCCC
The DNA here is from genome assembly GCA_019455555.1 of Galemys pyrenaicus. NCBI lineage: Eukaryota > Metazoa > Chordata > Mammalia > Eulipotyphla > Talpidae > Galemys > Galemys pyrenaicus. The sequence goes on along the minus strand of JAGFMF010012132.1, from coordinate 3,735,923 downwards.
GCTGCTCCCCTCAGCAGTGTACCTCCGTTGATCTGCCTGTTCTACTCCCCTCTCTCTGTGGTGAATCCTCTCACCCCCACCCCCACACACACACCTCTGGCCTGTACCCCAGTGCTTGTATGCATAAATAAATAAATCTTTAAAAAAAATGCACTATGTAGAGTCAGGATTCAAACTCAGCAGTCTGACTCCAGTGTTTAAGCTCTAATTACTGGGGATCACTCGGGCGGGCGTGGGGGCAGGTAAGGGTACTTGGTGCCTCAGGAGAGGAGATGCTGTAACATTTTGAATTCGGACAGCATGTTAGATGTTTGCTGGTTTCCAAACTGTCAAAATGAGAGTAAGCATGTTTTAGTGTGAAAAGAATTCGGTGTTGTGGGTAGTCAGGAAAGAGAAGGAACAGAGACTCACTGTGATTCCGCTCTCTCCTGCTGTCTCCGGGGCTGACAGCCTCAGGCAGGCCCCAAGCAGGGGGACAGTCATGCTAACACTGGTCTGGGGCGCCCTCCCCCAGGATGAGGCCTTGGAGCCGCTGGTCTCTGCAGGGTGCCTCCGGCTCTCCCTTACCCCGCCCCCAGCCAAAGTTTGACTGGGAGAGAAGGGGGTGCAGCGGTTGCCACAGTTTACGCTCCTCCAGAGCTTCAAAGCAAGATTTCCCCAAAAAGCCATATTAAATAAATAAAAGGAAATTCAGCAGATGGGAACATGAATCAATGAAAACTCCCATATGAGTGCAAAGATTTATGTCAAAAAACAAAACATCAACATCTGGGAGCTGCCTCGTCTCCTCTTGGCTGCTCGTATGGAATGGATGCTCGGTGTTGCTTTCCGCCTCTTTCTGGCCCTGGGAGAGGGACGGAAAGAAATAAAGGATGAAGCCCATTTAAAAAATAGTCATTTTTAATCAAAAAGTGAACGCTGTTTTCCCCTCAAGGCTGGAGGGAACGTGACTCAGGCGGCGGGGTTGCGGAATTCAGCCCCGGGATCGCGGGAAGAGAGAGCCCCCTGCCGGACACTTAGGGGCGCCCCTCGCTCCCGGCCCCTGGCGGCTCCCTGGGGTCCATTACTTCCAGATTTCCAGGCCGCGCGCGCGAGCGCGCACACAACTGTGTCCACCGCACTGCGGCCGCCCGGCAGCTCCGCGGCGGCCGCCGGGACAGTCACGTGGCGTGGGGCCGAGAGGAGCGCGATTTCTGGGCTGCCACCACCGGCAGTCCGCGGCTAGGGAGCTCTGTGTGGGGTCTCCCAATGGGAGAGGCACACAGGCGGTGAAAGGAAGGTAGGCCTTGATGAATTGCAGTCCAGCTCAAACACAGAGTTTCACTCTTAGGCGTGACTAAGCAGGGGTAGAAAGGACAGACATTGGATCTGCAGGTCAGAGTTCAAATCCCAGCCCTGCCACAGACAGCTCTGTGCCCTTGGGCAAGTTAACTTTGCTGATTTCATCATCTGTAAAATGGGAGCAATAGCATCAGCTCCTAGGGAAGTTCTGAGAAGTGAATGAGAAAACACCTGTAAAGTACTTAGCACAGAGCACATATGCATAAAATTGAGTAAATGTTAACTGTTATCATTAGGCTAAAGGCTCCAGTTCTCATAACTGATGCTTACAGCTCTGTGGCCTTGGAGAAGCCACTGACTGCTCTATCACTAGGTTCTAGTCACTTTATCCTGTCTCCCACCCAGCAGCCTGGTTGCTTCTGCCTCAGGATCTTTGCATATGCTATTTCCTCAGCTTGGAAGGTTCTTTTCCCCTCCCCACTTCAACACAGGCTGCCTTTTCTTTGGGCCTCAGTTTACCTGTCACATCATCCAGGAACCACTCCCTCATTCTTTTCCAGATCAGCCCCCTCTTTCTCCTTTCAGAGCAGGGAATGATCTGGGCTCCTTAGTAGCAGTGACCTGGGTTGAAATGTATCATCAGTTTTATTACTTTTTTTTTTTAAGATTTATTTTTCTTTATGCATACGTGAACCGGAGTGTAGGCCAGAGGTGTGGTGTGTGTGTGTGTGTGTGTGAGAGAGAGAGAGGATTCACCAGAGACAGAGTAGGGAGCAGAAAAGGCAGGTTGACTGAAATACACTATTGAGGGGAGCAGCAGGAGAAACAGGAGAAGTCTGCATCGCCTTGTGGGTCAGCATCCAGACTGGGGATTGAACTCATGGTGCAGTGGCTGCGGCTAGCTTGATAGTGCTGATTTTAACCCCTGTGCCACCAGAGAAGCCCGGTTTTGTTATATGTTTAATGTCCATCACTCCATGAGACCAGGAGCCCATCCTATTATTGGGTGATATCCCCAGTCCCAGAACAGTGACTGACTTAAGGCCTCCATTTGCGGTGAGTGACCTAGAATGGATGGTGGGACTCTGAGGTCAGAGGGAATCTTGCGTCTTGTATTATTTCACCAGTTCCTTCCAACAGTTAGCATGTGTTTATTAAGCTCATCTACGGGCCAGGTCCTGTCCTGGATCCAAGGACTCAGATTCATACAGTTCTGTCTCTGACCCGATGGAGCTCATCGTCCAGTGGCAGAGACAGACACGTAGACAGAGGACAACACAGACAGGGTGATGACAGCAGTCACAGCATGTAGGGAGTGGGGGTGGCCATTCCTGTGAAGACAGGGCTCTCGGCTCTAGGGGGGTCCAGCGGACTACGTGCTTTACCTGAGTCTTCTTACTAAAACTCACAACTATTTAATGGCTTATGATCCTTCTTGTTGCAGTGATGAGGCACAAAGAGATCAAACAACTTACTGGGGTCATGAAGATGTAATGGCAGAAGTGGGATTCACAAGGGCACATTCTGCATCAGGGTCAGCGCTCTTAACCGTGAGGCCATTCTGCTGCCTCAGCAGAACAACAGCAGTGAGGTTACCCTCTCGCTGCCTGCAAGTCCCAGTGAGAGTGGGGCATGCACCTTCTCAGTTCCAGCCAGTAGGAATGCCACCACCCAGGAGCAGAGAGGGAGGTGGGAGCGCAGGTTGAGGGCAGGTGAAAGCTATACACCCTGCTTCACACCGTGAGCTTAATAAGGAATGTTCACAGGGGTGGCAAAGGGGAACTTCAACAGCTCCGCTAAAAACAGGAGCACCTCTAGCTTCTGTGCTGCTACCCCAGCTCCAGGGAGCCCTAGCCTCAGCTGGGCTCTGCACCCCGAGCGTGCTGGTCTCCCCTTTCACACCCACCTCCAAGATTCACCAATCCTGCTACTTCTGTTTTCACCACCCCTGGGCTTTTTTGGAAGGCTGGGTTCACATCCTTCTCTTGCTCTCTTAATGGCAGCCCAGCCTGCTTGCTGGATTCCAGGAGTGGCCAGGTTTGGAGGCTCACAGGGGAACTGTCTGCTGAGGCCTGACTGAAGTTTGGTGGGGGGGTTCCTTTAAGAATTTGATAAGATGACCCCTACATTCTGTCCTCCCTTGCAGCTCTCAGGAAGGTGTACCTTCTAGTAATATCTAGAGAACGCTGACAGCTGGGTCTGAGGACCACTAATGGGTATTAAGTAGGTGGTATAAGACTAGAACCCAGCACAGAGAACAAGGGTTTGACTACTCATTGTTGCCATTTCTGGAGTCAGTCTGTGTGTCAGGCACTGTGCTAATTAGGGAAGCCTCACTTCAGCCCTGTCAGGGAGGTACCTTGTCTTATCCCACTTGACAATGAGGACTTGGAATTTCAAGTAACTTCCTAGAAAAGTGGTGGGGGATTTGGATCAACATGACCCAAAATCCAAGCTCTTAGTCAATCCTATCTCAGGAGTTAACAACACAGGGAGTTCAACAAAAGAACCATGCAGCTCTCCTCCTGTGCGCCTATGCAGGTGCCTCTTTTCCCCTTTCTCCTAATAAACCTGTCCTTTTAAAATGTTAAGAAGAGAAAAGGGGCCTCCCTGGTAGCACAAGGGTGAAACACTGCACCATGAAGCATCTGCAGCCACTGCAGTACGAGTTCGATCCCCAGCCAGGGAGGGACCCACATGGCACAGCAGACCTCTCCTATCTCACCCACTGCTCCCCTCAGCAGTGTGTTTCAGTTGATCTGCCTGTTCTGTTCCCCACTCTGTCTCTGGTGAATCCTCTCTCTCACACACTCACACACACACACTTCTGGCCTGTACCTCAGTTCCTGTATACATAAATAATCTTTTTAAAAAAAGGAAAAGAAAAGGACCATGAGCAGAGAGCTGAATGTGGACAGTGCTTGTACGCAGGGACAGGGATGAAGAAGTAGTGATGGCGACAGAACAATCAGGAGGAAAATACTGGAGATGTAGTTCAAGAGAAGGTGGAGAGGAGACGGCTTAAGGGCCTGACGCAAAAGATGGTGATTTTTACAGGACCTGATGACTAGCTGGGTGTGGGAATGTCTGACACCTTTGGGGTGTCTGTGCAGGTCACAAGAAATCCAGAAAGCAAGCTAGGAGGAGGACTTATTTCATTGTGTCCCAAGTCTAAGGTCCTGATCTTTCTTGGATTCCAGCTGCATCCTGCCTTTGGGGTCCATTAGAATTCCCTGCTTTTCTGTACCCTGATAAGACTTTTCTGAAAAGCTAGTTTCTTTCTTTCTGTCTTTTTAAATTTATGCATACAAGACCCAAGGTTTATGCCAGAGATGTGGGAATGGTGAGAGGATTCACCAGAGGCAAAGTGGGGAGCAGAACAGGCAGATTGACTGAAATACACTGCTGAGGGGAGCAGCAGGCGAGGAGAGGTCTGCTGCGCCATGTGGGTCACCTCCCTGGCTGGGGATAGAACTTATGCTACAATGACTAGCAATAGCTTGATAGCATTGAGCTTGATAGCACTTAACCCCTGTGCCACCAGGGAGGCCTGAAAAGCTAGTTTCAATGTGTGTCTAATATCTACAATAAGAATCAAAACTAATGTGCGGGAGGGCAGAGAGGGGCATTCAATTCAAGGTGCCTTCCAAATGGCTTGGGGAAATGTTATCATTGACAGAAATAAGGAAATGGGATGATATGGTGGTTTTCTATGTGAGATTTAAAGAGTGAGTGACCACAGTGTCAAGTGCTTTGAGTGAAGGAGAGTGACCAAGCAGAGGCCCACTGGTGGTTAATAAGGTGGTCTCTGATGAGCCTAGTGACAGCTGTGTCGAAAGAACAGCAATGGTAGCCAGGAGACAAAGTTGAAAAGCGAGGGTGTCGTGAAAGAATGGGAGGCAGCATGTGTGTTAATTAAGAAATCTGGCAGTAGAGAGAAGGCAACAGAATGGTAGTTGAAAGGGGCAGGAGGAGCAAATAAACAATCTTCCCCCCAACATAGGAAAGACCTGTGTATATTTCATAGGCGGAAAGAAAAAACTAGTAGAGGAATGTATGCTTTGGCGTGAGGGCCAGGATGATTATAGAGACAAGGTTCTAGAAGAAACAGGAAGGGAATGGGACTGAGAGCAAACACAGCATTTGGCATTAGAACAAAGAGAAGAGACAGACCTCTCCTAATAAGCCTCTGTTCTTGTCATTTCCTCTAACTCACATCCATGCCCTACATCCACACTATACTCACGGTGACTCTCAAGTTAGACCCTTCTTCCTATGCTCATTTATTGGCCATGTGCCAGGCGGGGTCGGTGTTTTCTCATGAGAAGGGTACGATGGTCATTCTCTCGCCTCACCAGTTTTACGGGTGAGGAAGCTGAGAAAAAGATACTATGATTCACCTGAGCAAGGTAAACTAGCAGGAAGGTGGGAGAGCTGTGTTGAACACCAGACAACCCAATTCAGAGCCCTAACTCTTTGGTGCTACTTCCTGACACTTCAAAGAGTTGCCTCTAGGAAGGAGGACCAGAAGGTGGCAGGGGGCTGCTGTCTTTTGTTGTAAGCTTTAAGGACTTTGAACTTTTAACTTAAGGGTGCAACCCACTGGTCTGACATGTTCCCTGCTCTGGAAGGCAAGTTCTTCCTTAATACACTTTATATTTAGGCATAAACTGTTTGACCACCTGACCAACCTCATGTCCAGATCCACTGGGGAGCTTTGACAAGTCTATGACATGTCCTTTTTAAAGACACATGTACAAACTTATACAGAGAAGCTTCCCTTTTTAAGTTTTTTTAAATTAATTTTTAAAAAAGATTTTATTTTTATTTATGCATACAAGAATGGGGGTGTTTAGGGCAGAGGTGCAGGGTTGGGGTGATTTTAAAGATTTATTTTTATGCATACAAGCACTGGGGTACAGGCCAGAGTCCAGGGAGGTGAAAGAGACAGAGTGGGGAACAGAACAGGCAGATGGACTGAAATACACTGCTGAGGGGAGCAGCGGGAGAGGCAGGAGAGGTCTGCCCTGCCATGTGGGTCACCTCCCTGGGCGGGGATTGAACCCCTGCTGCATTGGCTGGCTATAGTTTGATAGTGCTGAGACTTTAACCCCTCAGGGTTAAAGTGCCACCAGGGAGGTCCCTTCCATTTATTTAAGAATAAAATTTCCCCTAATAAAAAGCAAAGAGAACTGATATCAACGTGGGGGTGATGACTCACACTTATCAGTAATGGTGAGGTCCCTGGCTAGAAGAGACAGGTAGAAAACGAGGGCTTAACTCCCTGCAGTTCATCCCCCTACAGCAGCCAATAGCCTTTTCCAGATAGTCTGCCTTGTTCACTCCCCCTGCTTCCTTCCTTGGTGTCCTGTGTGCTCAGGGCAAAGTATAGACATCTTGGGGAGTTTATAAGACTTATGACCTTGCCCCATTTACCTGTCTAAAGGGCTATCACTACACTGTACCACCACTCACCTGTATCTTTACTCCCCTAGTCTCCCACCAGTTATAGCCACACAGTATTAGTTTTGTTCTCTCTGCCTCTTTAGCACTTGGCACCAGCCATTTCCCCTGCCTGAATTGTGCTTTCCTTATTCAAATGACTCATTCCCAGTCCTCATTATTCAGGTTCATTAGATAAGATGTGACTGCTTCCAGGAAGTCTTCTTGCCTTGCAAGTCTAGGTTATGAGCCTCCCCTGGGTTTTCCCATAGCACTGTGTTCTTCCCCATTCCCAAAGCACTTGCTAGTTTCTGAAGAACCACACTTCCCAGACTCCTGCCCTGTGTCTTTCTCCCCCACACAGATTCTTGGCTGACTCTGTGAAATGCTTTAACTAACAGAGGGCATGAGAAGTGATACAGTGTGGGTTCCAAGCCTAAGTCTTGAGAAGCCTCGCAATTTCCACTTTTGTACTTCACATTTTTTGCTACTTTTGTACTTTTAGAAGATCTGAGCCAACATTTAATTAATGGTAAGAGGCCATGTAGGGCAGAGAGGCCCCTGACATGAATTCAGAAAGAGGCTCAGCCTTTCCAGTGTCTTTCTGAGCCTTCAGATGACACCAGCCCCAGCTGCCATCCGACTATAAACCTCACCAGGTCCTATGTAACACAAACAGAACTGCCCACTGAGCCCAGTCAATTCACAAAACTAAACAAAAAAATAAAAGGATTGTTTCAAGTCACTACATCCTGAAGTGTTTTGCTAAATAATGAAAACATCATTCTATTTTTTAATTGTCTATTAAATTTATTCTCCCAGCTAGATTATGTTCTGTGAGGGCAGGAACCACAGCCATTTTTTAAAAAAAATTGTTTTATATACTCAGGACATTCCTCAGCACAGAAAAAGCTCTCCTATATTTGATGCAAATCAAGAATGCCTCCACAGGCACAAGAGGTTGAGCGCTGCACTGTGGAGCTTCCACAGCCACTACAGTGCAAGTTTGATCCCCAGCCAGGGAGGGGACCCACATGGTGCAGCAGACCTCTCCTGCCTTGCCCTTAGCAGTGTATTTCCGTCAATCTGCCTGTTCTGCTCCCTGCTCTGTCTCTGGATATCTGGTCAGTAGGTTCCCTGAATATGTTAGCTTACCTTTGTAAAGGGGTTGAGTTAGCTTGACTTTGGGCCTCCAGCCAACAACACTTCTTCTGGAAGCAGAAGAGAATGGCCTACGGTTTGCACCTGGAAGTTCAGGCCAAGTCTAAAGCAAGGGAACAAAGTTGCCATCCCTGCTGGTGTGCCTTTGGGCAGTACTGGATGGGCGATCTGCTGTGCTAGGGAGCACTCTGGTTGCCCTGGTCACCTACTCCTTACATAAGTGTTCTTGGACCTTCAGGAACAATTCATCATAACATTTGATTTATGGAAACAAGACACCTTATCTTCAACATTTTCAATTAGCTTCAAACATGGAGAGCCCTCAATGTATGTGGAATGAATACATTCCACTTAAATCAATAAATCCTATGATGGGGTCTGGAGCTCTTCCCTATAATCAACATCAGCAGAAGTCATCCAGTCAACAGTCATTGTCTGATCGTCTTCTGTGAGCTGACAGCTTATGTCAAGCCCAATGTGGAATGCAAAATGGGAAAATGCCATCTCTGCCCTGAGGGAGAGAACTGGGGAGACTAGACTTACACTTATGAGATAATTAAAGAACAGGACAACATATAATTACTGCCAAGTTCAATGGTAAGAAATTAAATGCTACAGGCATAGAGAAAAGCAGAGAGCCCTGAAGGTTCAAACAGTTGGAGAGCCATCACTGAAGAGCTGGATGTAACCAAGACTTGAGGAACAATAAGAACTACACACAGACTGAAAGAAGGGTACAGAAGTTCCAGGAGGAAGAACAAATTTGAGTTAGCGTACTTTTTTTTGAGACAGCAACACAAGAATGTGTTGCTAACCCCAAATCCCAAAGCAAGGTTATTTCTGAATAGTTTCCCAGTATTCAAACTTCTGGGACTTTATTATAGTGTTTCTTCTGTATGCAATGCCTTCCTCCCATCTCTCTAGCAAACACTGTTACTCAGATTAAAAGGTTCAGCTCAAATGCAAAAAGATATGAGTCCTCCCATGGTATCCCATAACCCTGTATTCATTACCTCCTTGGAACATTATTAGACTTGCCCACTCACCTCCTTTACCAGTGCAATTAATAGTAGCTTACATTTATTTGGCTCTTACTATGTTCTAGAACTATGATAAACATTTAAAATGTATTGTTTTACATAACTGCATGTATTTTATTTCCTATTTTATAAATGAAAACCCTGAGGTTTAAAGTGGTTAAGCAGAGAGCAAGGAAGGAAGAAAACTGGGATTCAAACTCAGATTTGTGCAACTCCAGGAAGTCAGTGTTAAATCACTTGACTGTTTTCCTGGAGACCACACATTCTTCTTTCTGATCTGTCTGATTCTAGGATGATAGCTGACACATGGCTCAAAAATGGAACAAATTAACTGTTACATCACATGGCTGGGTATAAAAGTTAGTGTCCTTTGTACTCGTTTACCCAGGTAGACTTCCACCCACCTAAAAAAGTCACGTTCTGGGAGACAGGAGAAGGAAGTCTTAATCTTACATTTGAACTTGAGCTGCTTTATTTTATAGATTCAAGTGTGGTAAATGAGACACTTTTTTTCTTTCAACAAGAGAGCACACAGATAACATTGGTTGTGTCTCATTAACAGCCAAGTGCATACGGGGATGAGAGTCTCCTCTTACAGCAGCGACTCAGGTTGTTCCAGTCAAACCAGGTGGAAGCAGCCAAGATCATTCCATCAGACCCTATCACTGCGCAGACTGAGGACTGGACAAGGGCAGAGGTAGCCCTGGAGCTGCAGGATGAGGATAAACTGCGCCCGAGCTGGCAAAGTAACGCTATATGGTTTTTCATCTAGTCAGCCCGGTCCCGCGACTCAAGCAGGTGGTCCTGGACCAGTAGGAAACTAGGAACTGTCACACCACAGACTCCATCCCCCTCCCATCGGGTTCGGTTATCCCACCTCCTCCAGACTCAGGCCTGGGGAAGACGGTTCCAGATTCGGGTCTCCGCTGTGCCTGCAAAAGCCTACTGCGCCCGCCAGGCCGCTCTAGCCCTGCTTTTCAACGGTCATGTGTCTAGGGCGGTCCAGCCCCGCCACCTGCTACCCGCCTCTCCTCCGCGCTCGCCCCACTCTTTGGCAAATGACACCTCTTCCACGGGAAACTGGGTCCACAGCCCCATGCCCTTGTTACAGTTCCTGTCCCCGCGAGCCCGAAAAAGGCCCACACCCCCCACTTCCTCTCCAAGAGCGCCGTCCTTCCGGCGGGGCTCCTTTCTGATTGGCTGGCCGGCGCTTCCTCAGGGACGCGGCCAGTCGGAGGGCGCTGCAACGGACACTCTAGCCGCCGGCTCATGGTCTCGCCTCTCTCGTTTGGCTGCGCGCTCTCTATGGTGTTGGGGCCATGTGGCGCCTCCCGGGACTGCCAGGCCGAGGTGAGGGGCGTGGGAGCCAGGAGCCACGAGGCTGCCAAAACTCCCACCCCGACGAGGATTCTTGCCGGAGGAGCCCGCTAGACTGTAGTGGGCGGGGCTAGGGCCACGTGAAGGCGGGACCTCAGGGGTCAGGGGCTGTTTTTTTTAAAATTTGAGGGTGGGTGGGGTTTGTGAGAAGAAGGTGGAGCTTAGATCCAAGTTGATAGGCGGGGAGCTGTGGGAAGAGGTTAAGAGTCAAATAGCGGGAGATAGCAGGTGGAGTCGGTGAAGTTAGCCTGGCCAGTGTGTCGGGAATTTGCGACAAAGTGCCTCAAACATTGAGCTTTAGTTGGTGTATGAGTGTGTAGTCATTTTAGCACCGTGGTGGTCAGCTCTAGGAGGGTACCAGGATCACGTGGGGGAGCTTTTTAAAAATGTAAGTGCTCCACCCTGAATGATTCTTGTTTATTGGTTCTGCGCTGGCACCTAGATTCTGTCCTAGTCATGTACACTCGTGTAAGGACCTCTGCAGAAGCACATGCCAGTGATTCCTGGGTTCCTGGGTGGGGCTCTATCAAGGATCTGAGGGAAGATTGGTGTGACACCCTTGCCTCAGTCCTGTTCCGGTTGAGGTGACTGTCCTTGTTGCTCTGCACAGCTCTTGCTCGGCTGCTGATACCTGGCCTCCGGGGTGTGAACCCCAAGTCCACCACCCCAAGTGGGCCTCAGGTTACCTCCTCTACTCTCGTGGTCCCAGTGCCCACCTTTGACAGGTAAGATACTGCCATTCCACCCTCAGTCTCCTCAGGCCTTCCTTTCCTCCCACCTAGGACTGAACTTGATAGTGTCTGTGCATCATCTAGGTCAGGTCCTCATGGCCCAGGTCCAGGCACGAGCAGAGGTCCGAGGTCGCAGCGATGGAAGGATGCTTTTCAGTGGGTGTCTGCCCGTGTCTCCCCAAATACCCTATGGGATGCCATATCATGGGTAAGATTTCCTACCTTTGTGGAAGTAGGACTTAGAAATAAGAGCTGGACCATCATTTTGCTTACTCTAAAAATTTGAGTAACCATGGCATTGGAACATATTTGGGGAGATATTGCCATGTGTTTTATTCCTCCTTTCATTCAAGAAACATTTATGGAACACCTCTGAGGCATTTTTGGTAGGCGCTAGGGATACATAGCAGAGAACAAGGTAGATATGAGTCTTGTCTACACAGTGCTTACAATAAGTAATAATAAATAGCTAACATTAGTGTGAAGTATTATATATGCATTACCTTCTTGCATCTACTATGGCTTGTAAGAACACCTAGTACAGATATCCTGGTCATAATACCTGCTCAGTAAATATTTGTTGACTCTGACATAAAGTCGAGTGCTTAGTAGTGAATACTAGGTCAATAGGGCAGAATCTTTGCCTTTTAGGTTCATATTATTATAGGACAGGGAGGGGGGCACTTTAGAATTTTTAAAGTTGCTTTTTTAAAATGGGTTTTGCTATTTGCTGTAATAAGATAAATATATAAGACTTTTAATAGAAAGGAACTTTAATATAATTAGGGAATAATAGAAAAGATAAAAGAATGTAGTTATTAAGTAAAGTTACTTATTTTTTTGAGGGTAAAAGTTTAGCTAAATAGGATTGGCTTAAAGTAAGGCTTAAAAACCCACAATAGGGGCCTCCCTGGTGGCGCAGTGGGTTAAGCAACGCACTATGAAGCAAACCGCAGCCACTGCAGCATGAGTTCGATCCCTGCTGCCAGCCAGGGTGGGTACCCACATGGCACTGCAGACCTCTCCTGCTGTGCCCACTGCTCCCCTCAGCAGTGTACTTCCATTGATCTGCCTGCGCTGCTCCCCGCTTTCTGTGGTGAACCCTCTCACCCTCCGCACCTCTGACCTGTACCCCAGTACTTGTATGCATAAATAAATAAATCTTTAAAAAAAAAAAAACCCACAATAGTTTAAAGGATTTTTTAGTGGAGACTCATAGAAAAGGGTTAGATAGGGCCTCCCTGGTGGTGCAGTGGGTTGGGCAACGCACTGTGGAGCAAACCTCAGCCACTGCAGCACGAGTTCGATCCCTGCTGCCGGCCAGGGAGGGGACCCACGTGGCGCAGCAGACCTCTCCTGCCTCTCCCGCTGCTCCCCTCAGCAGTGTACTTCTGTTGATCTGCCTGTTCTGCTCCCCACTCTCTGTGGTGAATCCTCTCACCCCCCCGCCACACCTCTGGCCTATACCCCAGTGCTTATATGCATAAATAAATAAATCTTTAAAAAAAAAAAAAAGAAAGGGTTAGATAAATTTGGAAGGAGAAGAGTAAAATTAAAGTTAAGATGAAAGCTGTTATTATTAAGTTTTTTTTACAGGTTTTTTATTTATACCTGTTTTAACTAGTTTAAGACTAAAAAGCAAGTGCAGTTTTTTTATATTTTTTTGTTTTACGTGCCTTTTCCACTTTTTTTGCTGCTTTTTATTTTGCTTTTTTTCCTCCCTTCTGTCTTTTGTTTTTAGCATTTTTTTACTTTTTTGAAGATTTATTTTTTGTGCATACAAGCACTGGGGTACAGGCCAGAGGTGTGGGGGGTGAGAGGATTCACCAGAGACATAGTGGGTTGCAGAACAGGCAGATCGATTGAAACACACTGCTGAGGGGAGCAGCGGGTGAGGCAGGAGAGGTCTGCTGTGCCTTGTGGGTCACCTTCCCTGCCAGTGGCAGGGATTGAACTCATGCTGCAGTGGCTGTAGTTTGCTTCATAGTGTGCTGCTTAACCCATTGCGCCACCAGGGAGGCCCCCATTTTTTTATTTTTGCTTAGTTTTATTTACTTAGGGCGGGACCGGGATCCTGGAACTTTTTTTTTTCTGGGGACCACCCTGTTACAATATGACAAGATATTCTGAATAAAGTTGGCATGTACATCACTCTCATTCTGTCACTTCTCATTCCTATAATTTTTATGCTCTGTACTTTGAACAAGTGACTTGAACTCTCTGAGCTTCAGTTGTCTCCTCTGTAAGCAGGTGTCAGCAGCAGAGGCATGGGATTGTCTCCAGAGCAGGGGCATTTCTCTGTGGGGAATTCAGAAGAAGGTGTACCATACCCAAGAGAGGGGAGCCTTTTCCCATTCTGCCAAAGATCTGAGCCCTGGGGTGATTTCACAATGACTCCTTCTGGAAACTGGGCCTGAATCTCAGCGGTCTCAATGCCATTCCTCAGCTCTGTCACTACTCTCAATGTGAAAGTGCTCGAGCTCAGACTGCCCCCAGTGCCATGGATATGCACCCCTGTCATTGACAGTGCTGGCACCTTGTCGTCTTTCTGGTCTCGACTCACACATCACCCCTACAGAGAGACTTCTCCTTACTCCCTATCATATCAGCTTATCCTCTTCTGCTTGTGTACACCCCCAGTTGTCCCCCAGTGTTTCCTTTTTTGGCAGTGAGCAAAATTTGTACTTGGAGTTTGTCTTTGTCCCTCAATGAAGATTAAAAATTCTGTATATCTGATTTGTTTGCCATCGTACATAGTCCCTGTTGCAGCCAAAAAAAAAAAAAAAAATACTGTTAGGCACAGGAAGGGAAGTGGAAAACCAAGCAGTCATTGTGCTAGCAGCTAGCTTCGGTCTTCTGTAGACCAGGAACAGAGAGATGCCCTCAGCAGGCCTGCATCTGTGAACATGTGTGTGGTAGGGTGGCTTGGTTGGGGGAAGGGAGGAGTTGTGCTGGGCTAGAGAAAGTGAGTGAGCCTGATGGGAAACTCTGACCAGCTACGGCATTTGTGGTCAAGCCCTAACATACCCCCTGATGGCTTTGCCCTCTCAGACTCTGCATATTCTGTCAGTCGCTCATACGTCTATCCAGCATGTATGTGCTAGTGCTTATCTTAGTACTCTGCTGGGCGTTGGGAATATCTTGGTGAGCAAAACAGATGTGGCTCCTGCCCTTATATTACTTTGGCACTAGCACAAAAGATGGGCCCTAGATGAATAATTTTAGAGGTGATTATTTAAGTACCAGCTTAATAGGGCTCCAGAGGAGAAGATTGGATGCTGTGAGTGTATGTAGTAGGGGAGCCACCTCCTACAGCATCACACGTAGCTTCTCAAGACAGCAGTGTTTGAATTGAAGGCTGAGATTGAAGGAGGTGACTGATGGAGACTTGTGTCACTGATGTGCTGTCTTTCAGGGAACTCTGGCCGTGCTGGCCCTGCAGCTGGCAAGGCAGATCCACTTCCAGGCATCCCTGCCAGCAGGACCTCGGAGAGCGGAACACTGCTCTTGGCACAGTCCCCTGGACCGTTTCCTCTCCTCTCCCTGGTGGCTCTCACAGCCCTGTGAGTTCTCAGTCTCAGGGATAGGAGGGATGGGCTGGGAGTTTCGCCTGGCCAGGAAACATCTCTGGGACACACCTCAGGAAAAGAGCCTTCAGCAGCTCCTTGCCTTTCCTATCTGGAGTCGGGGGAAGGAGAATATTCTATCCACCCAGGGTGTGGGCCACACCTGCCCCTTCGTGTCCTCCCATCACCTTCCTTGTAGGGAACCCCAGAGGGTTCCAGGCTACTTTGGATCTGGGTGTGACTTCCTGCCTATCCCTCAGCAAGTTAGGTCATTCTCTGGTCAGTCATTCATTAATAAATGAAATTTAATGAGTAGCTATTATGTGCCATGTTAGAGAGGCACTGCAGCCTAGCAGTTAAGGCTCTGGACTCAGATGGTTAGGGTTTGGGCCCCAGAGTGGCTTGTGTGCCTAGGCAAGTTGCTTTTAACTTCCCTGTGCCTTGATTTCTTCATTGATAAAAGTGGGATACCATAAGATAGATTTTTGGGGGGACTAAATGAGTTAATATATATCAAGGGTTTAAAATAGTGTCTGGCATGCTCAATAAGTATTAGTTTAAGTTTTTCTTATGACGATTAAAATCATTATCAGTGATACCCTCAAACAAAGTGCTGGGAGCACAATAGTACATAAGATAGAAGCTGTGCTACCACTGCAGAGGAGTGATTTGTGCTGAGGGAGGGAGGGATATTAGCATAAATTTGGTCCCTTCTCGACCCCTGTGGAGAGAAGCCAGTGAAGGAAATGGAGGAGGAGCTGTCATAGGAGTTTCCAAATTCTTCTTTAGTTACCAAAACCTCAGGGAGCAGAAGGCTGATCTGATGCCCTCTGACCTGACTGTTCTTGCTGGCTCTTTCCAGCCCTGCGGAGGCACATCCTCCCCAGGCCTGAAGACTCCCCAGCTCCCAGACACCCTGGCCTCAGGGAACCCAGGCTGAGTCAAGAAGAGCCCTGCCCTCCGCGCGAGAGCCCCTCCTCTCACAGCTCCTTGACAGCAGCTGGTCTTCAGGATCCCTCTGAGGAAGGTTTGGTCTCCATCTTCTAGAGCCAGCAGAAGGTGGTGGGGAACAGGGGTGGTGAGGACAGTTGTGCAGCTGGTGGCTGGGTGTCAACCATTTCCCCGCAGGTCTCAGTGACATTGGCCTCCTGAATGCCAGCAGTAACTTCAAGGGTCAGGCAAAACCAACCGAGCCTCAGCCCACTGGTGAAAAGCAGGTATTGTCCAGCTTTACCCACCCAGATCTCCTACAGGCCCTGTGGGCAGGTGGCCATTCCAGTGAACCATCTTCTCGTAAATCTTTGTATTTCTTCCCCAGGAACAAGATAAATCAAACACTCTTTCTCTGGAGGAGGCTGTGACTTCCATTCAGCAACTCTTTCAACTCAGTGTTTCCATTGCTTTCAACTTCCTGGGTAACTGTGTGGCCCTGCCTCAAGGAGGGGTGGATGGGAAAGTGGAGAGGATATGGGCTAGGTCAGTTAGGGTCAGGGTAGGGGGTGGTTAAACAAGAATTTATTTTCTCCCAGGGGAGGGGACCATATCTGGTAAGATGCCACAGTGGTGTTGGGGGCCCATGCTCCCTCATTCTGCCATTCTCAAAACTGGCTTCCATCTCATGGTCCAATTTGACTATTCCAGCTTCTGGCCCCCTATCCATATTATAACAGGTAGGAGGGGAAGGGGGAAAAAGTTAAAGGACCCCTCCTTACCTCTGACCCGGAAGTTGTACAAATAATTGTCTAGAACGTGGGCTAATGACCACACTTAGTCACAGGAAAGCCTGGGAATGTAGTCTTTAGCTGAATGACCACATACTTACCTGATCACTTTGTTACTGTATAAGAAGGAGAAAATAAATCCTTAGCATTTAGAGGACATTAGCATTCTCTGCGATACACAGGCAGGAAAAGACTCCTGAGGTTTGGAGTAGACCCTCAGTGCACAAATAGGAACCTTGGTCCCACCTCTAGAGACTCCAGATTTGCTCCACCATTTGATCTGTTCTCTGCAGTGACTTGGCTTAAGTTTTCAGGCTTCTCATGTGGGGACCCAGACACCTAGGAGCATCTGTTATAGTCTAGAGAGTAGACAGGTGAGAGACTGGGATTCATTCTGAATAAGTTTCTTGAGTACCCACCATTTGTCAGACTCCATGCTAGATGTTGGGGACACAGTGCTTCACATGACCAATCCTTACGCTCATGGAGCTGACTTGTAAGTTAGGGACAGAAAAACAGTCATTGACAACAAAATAAAAAAGATAATTTTGGATGGTGATAAGTGTTGTGGGTAAAATTAAACAGGAATATGTTCGTTATCTGGACAAGGAGCAACTTTTGATTTGCAAGGCCTCCTTGGGAAGGTCTTTGAGCTATGACCTGATTAACAAAAATGAGCCGGTCTTGTTTCCATCTGGAGAAAGCTTTTCAAGCAGAGGGAACAGTAGGGCTGAGTTTCACTTGTTAAAGGAATGAAAGAAAGGTTAAGTGTGGCTGGAACTTTGAGATAAATGGGAGAGTAGGAGGAGATGAAGTCAGAGAAGCAGGCAGGGGTCTGATCAAGCAAGACCTTCTGAGCCAGGATGAAGAATGTGGATTTTCTGAGCGAGTCAGGAAGCCATTGGAGGGCTGGAAGCTGGAGCAGGAAGCGGGGCAGTCACATGATTTGATGTACTTTTCCAAAAATCTTTGGCGGTGGTGCAGACAGATGTGGATTGTGGGGATGCCAGAAGGGAGACAGGAGACAGCATAGAGCTGTTACTGGCTGGCTAAGTATCATGTCATGGCAGTTTGTTCTAGGTTAGAGGCAGAGGAGACAATAGATAGACAGGGTATGTTGGTGGAGCCAGTGTGGTGGATGGGGAAGGGTGGGATCTTTTGCCCTATTGAGTCTTCTCCTCAAGGACAGAAGGTTCTGTATGCCCTGGGCAGCGCGTTTTCAGGCAGCAGGGAGATGCCTTTAATTCACTGCTGGCTGAATGGAATCTGGCTTCTACCTCATTAGCTTTTTGTGATTTTGATGGGCAGACAGTCTCTTCTGAGAATTTTCTCGCCCATTCCTTCATTCATATATTCATTTATTCAGCAAGTGCTAAGCACTGTGGCAGAACACAAAGGGAGCATAAGCCATAATCATATTTTGCATTTGTATAGAGCTTTCACCCTATGCAAAGTTATTTCTTCCACATTCTTTTTCTGCTGCTGCCTCCAGGATTTTACAGTCTAATTGAGGAGACAGAGCTTGTACTCTTGAAACAGTTTAGTTCATAGAAAAAGGCTGGTATAATAAGTAAGTGCCAATGTGTTTAAAGACTGAGTGTGGTCTGAAGGTTCTGGAGCAGAAACAGATGGGAAGGCCTGATGGTGAAGGCAGGAAATGATATCCCGGGCAGGAGAAACCATGTGAGCAAAGACCCAGGGCTGACATATGGCTGTGCCAGCTCCTTACCAGTTTTCCTTTTTGTTTGGATGATAAAAAGAGTGACATGGGCTTTGGGGTTGGACTTACTTGAGTTCACATTTCAGCTGTTATTTCCCGTGGTTTTCTCACAAAGCAAGATTAACAGTATTAGGTATATCAGTTAAGTTTTGTCAATTAGAAAGCCTGAGCCCACTCTGGTTAACAGAAGCACACAAGGAATCAATTGAGATCTACTGACCTGCCAAGCCTCAAGAGGCCAGGAGTGCGGGAAGCTCCAGAGGTGCGGGGCAAGTCACTGCTAGACCGGGTATCTCGAGGGCTGCCCTCAGAATAAATCTGCAAGAGTTGTCATAGTCAGATCCTGGTTCAGGTGCCTGAGAGAGGGTCTCATAGGTTGGCGAGGGCTTGGGCAAGTTGGCTGACAGCACGTCGGGAGGGCCATTCCCAGAGGGGTGCCAGACACCATTCTCAGGAGGAGGGTGGTTTATAGCAGGGCAGAACCTGCTGATGTCTAGTGCAAACCAGGGGTGTATTGGAGGATGGAGATATGTACAAAGTGAGCAATGTAAAAAAAGGAACGGAAGGAGCTGGTGGGTATCTAGCTGAGGGAGTTGTGAGTGTTTACGCCCAGTGCTTTCTTATAGGGACAGAGAACATGAAGAATGAAGACCATGCAGCAGCCTTTTCATATTTCCAGAAAGCAGCAGACCGTGGCTACAGCAAAGCACAGTACAACGTGGGCCTGTGTCACGAGCACGGCAGGGGCACCCCCAGGGACCTCGGCAAGGTGCTGTGTCCTGTCTTCCCCCTCCCACGCTTGGCCCCTGTGCTGAACTGCTCACAGTAAGCTCCAGAAATGAGCAATGAGCAATGAGCTGGGCTTGGGGGGACTCCAGCTTCTCTCTCCCAGTCATAAGGGAAACAGAAGAAAGAAGCTCCTAATCTCTAGAAATTTAGACTCAAAACTCTTGGAGGGCAGGGACCTTGTCTTTGTTCTCTGCAGCTGTTTCCTAAGGGCCCAGACCATTACTTTGATGAATGGATTGGTTTATTCTCAGAAAGTAGGATACATGTACTCCAAGATGTAGATCTAAGAGTGTGTTTCTTAGAATTGTATATGATGACATAAAGGGAAAGCAACTTAAGTTCCTTCCATTGAGAACTGGTTAATTACATCTATATGGACCTTAAAAATGATGTGCTAGATTTATATTTATTGGCAGGTAAAGACATTCCTGGTGTATTGTTAAGTGAAAAAATAGTGTACCAAATAAAATGTATTCTTTCTTTCTGCCCCCGTACACACTCATGCACATACGTGTATGAGTGAATATATACATATATGTTGTATATGTGTACAGGAAAACATAAACATGAAGCAGTTTGTAAGACTGTCCACTAAAATTTTTTTTTTTTAAAGATTTATTTATTTATGCATACAAGCACTGGGGTACAGGCCAGAGGTGTAGGGGGGTGAGAGGATTCACCACAGAGAGTGGGGAGCAGAACAGGCAGATCAACAGAAGCACACTGCTGAGGGGAGCAGCGGGCACAGCAGGAGAGGTCTGCTACACCATGTGGGTCCCCACCCTGGCCGGCAGCAGGGATCGAACTCGTGCTGCAGTGGCTGCGATTTGCTTCGTAGTGCATTGCTTAACCCACTGCGCCACCAGGGGAGGCCCCTGTCCACTAAAATATTAATGGAACAGTCTTTAAGAGGCAGGATTTGTTTCGGGGTTTTTTTTTTTATTATTATATTTTCAAATTTGGCTTATTTGTATTTTCTAACTAATCTAGTATTATTATGTATTATGTAATTAGAATCATTTTAAAGTATTTCACTCAAAGAAAAAGCCAGCTTTCAGAGTTACCAGTTGGCTGGTGTTTCTCCCATTGCCCCAGGCGGTCCTTTCTTACCGACTGGCTGCCAACCAAGGCCACAGCCTGGCTCAGTACCGATATGCCAGGTGCCTACTGCAAGAGCCAGCCTCCTCGTGGGACCCTGAGCGGCTGAGGGCAGTGTCCCTGCTGCGACAGGCTGCAGATTCAGGCTTGAGAGAGGTGAGTGTCGTGGGTGGTACCTCTCCTGGTGGCCAGGACATGTGGGATCCAACAGGGACCAAAGTGCCTTTTTTCTTTCCTCCCTAACCACAGGCCCAAGCTTTCCTCGGGGTGCTTTTCACCAAGGAGCCACACCTGGATGAACAGGGCGCCGTGAAATATCTGTGGCTTGCAGCCAGCAACGGGGTACGAGGTCTCCACTATCCAGGCATTTTGGGGATGGAATCTGATGAAGGAAGGGATTTGGGACTGGCACAGAGCTCAGCTATGCTGAGAAGATTGCTGGGAGCACTGGGCTGCCTTGAAGCCTTGACTTGCTGACTTCCTAGGTGACCCATGGGCGGGCCCAGTGGTGTGCTAGAGCTGACTGGCACCAGCCTGGGACTGTAGGCAGTTTAAAATCAGCTCAGGTAGCAGTATTTGCATTATAGAGATTGCTACAAATCAGGACTTCGCCCCCTGGGGAACCAGTTGTTAAACATTTACCAGAGCAGTACTGGGCCAGTCACATCTTGTTTTCCTGGGCACTAAAATTAGAATAATAATGCCTGCCTTACCTCTGTGTTACTTCACAGGATTGTGGTGAGCACTGTAATCTGACTGAGATAATAGATGTGTGAGCACGTGGTCAGCTGTGTGTATGAAAGGCGCCTCTTCATGAGCAAATAGTTTGGGGAAGCCAGAAGTCACATGAGGGAAGACGCTAAGCATTTGGAGGGGCAGGGATATCTGGTTGTGAAGTCGGGGTACTGGCACTCAAGCAGCATGACCCAGAGTTTGTTTCACAGAGCATTCCATGGGATGTTTTAAGTAATGCAAGGGAAAAAAATCTTCGACTGCGTCTGAGAAGTCCTATTAAACAGGTATCTTTAATGTAGGAGATCTCAGAGCTTTAAGTCTCTGTGAACCGCTGAGAGTCACAGTGGTTTGCTGTATTCCTTAAGTGCATTTGACCAGTATGTTTTTTGAGTTCCATCTGGAAGGACCGGGAGCACTGGATGAAAGCAAACAATGTGCTTGTGCTAGGATTTCCCAGCCCAGGGGCTGCTGCTTCTTTTTGTTCTCTGGCCAACTTACTGACAGCTTCATTCAACTGCTGGGCCTCAGAATACTTTTCTTTTTCACTCCGTGTTGTTGGCCAAAGTATCTATAGTCATCTGCAAGAGGAGAGAACGAAGTCACCAACCAGTACCTGCTCTACGTCTGTCTTTCTTTGAAAGCCCCAGTGCCTGCCTTGGCAGAGGCAGCCTGCACATGCTCACCCAGCCTGGGGCTTGCTGTCCTGCTGAAGGCACTCAGTGTGCTAGGTGGAGAAGTCCCAAGGGGCGTCATGTAACTCTGGGCTGGGGCACAGTCCTCACACTCACTCGCTGCTAGGCTAAGTCTCTCTCTAGCCTTGTACCAAGCAGCATTGCAGGGCAAGGGGGGGGTGTTGCCTTAAGGACATCCAGTGCTGTGTTCTAAGCTGGCCTGGAGACATGAGAGTGGCCTGAGTGTAACAGAAACTCCTTCCAGAAATTTGACTGTGGGAGGTAGAAGAAATGGGATCATGGTTGGAATCAATATAATATTTCATTATTTTAGTTGGGACAGTGAATATAATGAAAACATTCTACTAGAGAGAATGAGGTTAATGATGCAGGTAAATAAAGGAAAGGAAAATCATAGCATGAATTTAAGCTCTTTTTATATACAGACACGTTTTATCCTCACAACAGTGTACTAAAGAAGGTGCTGTAATTGTGCCCACTTCATAAATGAGAAAACTGAGGCACAGAGACTTGCCTGCGATTACATAGCTAGGAGGTGGTGAAGTCAAGATTAGAATCCAGATGGCTCTAGAGAGTGAGCCCCTTAGCCCTACCCAATACTGCCCCTCTGAGGAGCACACTGCTCAGTAAAAGAGAAACCATCAGAACCACAGACAAAGGGACAAAGCCTTTAACCTTTCAAAGGCAGAAAAACACTCTCTGTGACTAATGGTTGACAGTCATTCCTGGAGGTCTTGGATGGGGCTATTCAGGAGGTCAGCTTCCGCCCTTGTTTCTGACTCAGAATAATGCAGGCATCTGGCCCCCAGGTTTCCCACAGCTGGGCTGAGTGTGTCCTGCAGCTGGTGCTCTTACCGAGTTTCTACCCAGCCTCAGCAAGAGAAGCATCCACATGTTTCTGGCTGGAATCTCCCTGGGAGGAGGGAAGCCTGTTCCTATGCTTGCTTGAGCTCTAGCCTCTGGCTTTTCAGAACTGGTCCCTTGGTACCAGGAGGGCTTTGACCCTGCCTGGATGAAACCACCACCAAGCCTGACTCCCACCTCCCCCCTGCCTCAGCATTCCAGTTCTTCAGTGCTGTGTTGTGTGTATCTGTGTGTCTGCCTGTCTTCTCCAGGACTCGCAGAGCATGTACCACTTGGGAATTTGCCATGAGAAGGGCCTTGGTGTGCAGAGGAGTCTGGGAGAAGCTGTGAGGTGTTACCGGAAGTCAGCAGCTTTGGGGAACCAGCCTGCTCGGGAGCGACTGCGGACCCTCTTTTCAATGGAGGCAGCAGGTAAAGAGAGGAGTGAGGCCAACAGGTCCCTCCCTGAGCTCAGGACACCATGACAGGAGAGGTGGCCATAGTTCTTAGTCTCCTTATCATTTCCTGCCCTGGTGGGTGAGAACACAATGTTTCTAGTCAAGCAAACTTGAATTTTCACCTCTTCTCTGGTCAATGAACTTCAAGTGTTTGAGCTTCAGATTCTTCAGCTCTGAAAATGAGCGTGTTACTAGCACCTTACTCATTAGATTGTAAGGATCAAATGAGACATCCCTCAATGGCGTAGCTCCCCCGACACTCATCAGGCACTGAATACGTGATAGCCACGCTGGTGATTTTTTCAGGAGAGACAATATCCAAGGCTACTTCGGTGCCCTGGACTACCCTTCCAGGGTTGAGAGAGCCCTGCTTACTCCCCAGTCCTTGGGCTAGCCTGGGCTAACAGTGCCAGGAGGTGCCAAGTACTTTTAGAAGCCCTTGCTCCAAAGCAGGAATCCAAGAATGTTTGATGAGTAAGAGTTGTTCTCACTCTCCTTGCAGCCCCAGGGCCCAGTAACTCGGCAGTCACAGGACTGAAGTCCTTCTCCAGCCCCTCCCTCTGCAGCCTGAACACCCTGCTGGCAGGAGCCTCACACCTCCCCCACGCCTCAAGCACAGGCAGCCTTGGTCTTCTCTGTAGAAGTGGGCATTTAGGATCCAGCCGTGGAACCCCCAGCAGAGCTATCGCCCCACACCCCTACCCCTTGGAAAGGAGTCTCGTCAGACTGGGTTTTGGCTAAGGTGAGATGCAACAGTTACTGGTTTCTCACTGGAGTGTAGGTAGGTGGATGGGATTTGAATGGCAATAAAAATAGGGTGTTTGTATTCCTTTCTGGGGTAAAAATCCCTGGGGGAATTCAGGTTCTCAGGCAACTAAGTGCACGGCTAATAAATGACTTGACCTTTCCCTCCAGTTGGGAGCTCATAGATAAGTGGTGGATATATTTAGTCATTTCTAGTCTGTGCACAAAAAGGATCTGTTTGGTGACCCACAAAAACCTCTGTAGAAGGCTGGTCCCCACCTTAGCCTCTGTCTTTGAACATACCTCTCCCCACCCCATGCCTCAGTTTCCTTAGTCTTACACTATTTTTTGCCAGCATTGGATATATGTGCTCGGTAGTTCACAAAAGGATTTTGGATGGTATTTGAATTAGTATTTTTTATTTTAGCAGTTATTTAATATCCAGTGTGAAAATGCGACTAGCATATTCTCATTTCACAGATATTAAAAACAGTGAATCAACTTAAAGAGAAATGTTGTGACATTGTATAAAAGGGAGCATAGATCCTCCAAAATCAAGGGTGGTTCCATGAACATCGAAACTTGGGAAGCACTGAATCAGATGATCCCCAAACCAGCTCTCACCTTCACTGGTTCCTCCCCAATGGGTTCGTGATCATCTCCTTTTAACCTTTTATCTGGCAGGAAGGAGTTTCTTTCCTAAATGCCTGGTGTGTGTGCTTCACTTTTCAGACCCTCTTACTTCAGCCCTAACGCAGGAGTCTGGGTTCTCAGACACGACAATGTGAGTCCCAAAGAAGAGGCCAGCTTCCACCCACCTTCCCAAAGAACCTTCCCAAAGAACCCTCCTCTAGCACAGTAGAGAGGAAAATGTGTGAAGACCTAAGTTCCGGCAGCAGCCCCTTGAAGCCCTGACCCAACTCTGCATTGCTTGCTTAGTTGTAGCTCAAGGGCGGTGGTGTCTGATGGGGGCGCTGGGGAAAGGACCTTGGGAGTCACTGTGGCCTGGGGAGGCTACGTGATGCCCATGGTTAGGTGGCTGTGTGAGTCACCAGGCCAGGAAAGGTCCCAGGCCTCTTGGCCTGAGGCTCTCTCACACTGGTTCACACTGTCACCTTACATGAAAGCGTTACTATCTTCCTGCCCTGCCGGTGTGCGGGAGTAGACAGCGATTGAGCACCTGGCATCTGGAAGCAGGGGAGTGTGGATCCTGAGATCTTCATCAGCGAAGAGTGTGCCAGAAATGTATAGGAGTTTAATAAAACAGATATTGGATTATCTCATCACTCTTGCCCTTGAGTGTGTTGGGGGAGATGAGCAGGGAGAACTAAAAGCTGAGGCTCCATCCTCATCTCTAAACTCTCCATTAACCAATTTAAAGGGTCTTAAAAGCTTCTCCAAGAGAGAGACTTAGAAAAAAATGATTTCTGAGTCAACGCTAATGACTCCAATTACTGAATTTGTGAATAGCTGTTCCCTGGCTTCTGGATGTTAGCCCGAGTTCAATAGCATAGACGTGGTTGGGGGTAGGGACGTGGTTGGGGGTGGGGACTTGGGGGTGCAAGGCACTGAAGACCAAACCCCTTGGTGACCATTCAGATGGAAAAGACCTTCTGGCATGAGTAGTTCAAAGGTGAGAATACTGGGGAAGAAGGGCTAGTTGTCCACATTTCCCTCTTTCCTGCCCACCCACCACCCCAAGAGGGTCCCACATCTCCCTCTTAACCGCGGAGCCATGAGTTTCCTCTAGCTCCAGGGCTTCACCTACCCCCTGCCCTGCACATTGGCTTCATCTGCACTGGTTCCCTTGAGTCACTGCCTCTCACAGAGGACTCTTCAGCGCCAGGAACCTTGTATTTGTATTCCAGTAGTTGAGGCACTTAGCACAAAGCCCCATGCAGGTAAAGACTCAATACAGACATTGGTTAAAGCCCAGGTTTTTAAGCTGTGCAGTGCACTAATCTCTGTGGAAAAGAGAGAGAGAAAGGTTTCTGTGGTCAAATAAGTTTGGGAAACACTGTACTAGACATCCCCCTTGTATAGATTTACAATGCACATCAGCATATTCAAGGTTCCAAGAAGTCCTGCAGTAAAGAGCTTGATTAACCCAGTGCTTCCTGTCTCCTTCCCTGAGTGGAGCAGAGCCCAGCTCCCAGCAGATTGCCTGTGGCCCTTCCAGGGGCACTTCCTGCCCTCCCATGGAGTCCACGCCCCAGCGGCTTCCCCTCTGTCTTACTTTGGACTCCCAGAGTTCCTCTTTCCCCTGCCCCTGCCAGGCGGTCCAGGGGCAGTTCAGTCTGGGAACTTTGGGCCTCTTGGTGGTGATGGCCACAGGCAGTTCTCCCTCCAGCTCAGTCATTTCAACTTAAGTACTGATTCAATTTGGGGTGCCAAAGGTGGAGGTGAGATATTTTTAAACTCTCCTTGTGGAGAGGGAGAGAATGTTGTCAAGGGACCAAAAATCCTTGGCTCTCAGTCGCTCGGTCTCCTAATAGCCCCATGGGATGGGCTCATTGCAGACCCGGGAACTGCTGTGCTTGTGCCATTAAAATTCCGTTACTAATGACTCATGTGCCCTGAAAGGAAATGCGAGGGGAGGACAGGGAGGTGGCCCCTGTCAGCAGGGCCAGCTTGGGTCAGGATATAGGGTGATCCAGAGTTTGGGGCCTGGCCTCTCAGCAATGAAACCTTCGTGTGAGGCTCCACAGCCCTATTTTCTTCATCCAGAGATCCTGCTTCCTGCTCAGGAAGCCGAGACACTTTGATGTGAACATGGCTGTTTGGTTTGTTGTATCGCCAATGCCAATACTGTACAGGGCACTTAGTAGATGTGCAGTAAAAATCTAGTCCATGAATGAGTGATTCTGTTCATCACCCCTTCTCTACCCAGTGCCTAGCACCAAGCCTGCCTACCCAATTTATGCTTTAAATATTTGTTGAGTGAACAAATGATTCTCTATATATCCTTCTCCCCTCACTGCTGTTCCTATGGCTGCTTCTGATACGTAATTTTTCAATACGTGTGAAATGTTCCTTCAGTGAGTGTTTCAGTCATGTCTCCCTCCTCCCCCTCCCTTTACCATGTTCCCAATACTTGGTAGGGCCTGGGAAACACAGCTCTTTTCTAGGTACATCTGTGTACTGGGCTGAGCCTGTGCTAACACTCTTCCTTACCCCACCTGTGCTCTTCTTTTTGGGATTTGGTTCTTTCCAGGGCCCCAAGGGTAGTGGTTGGCATCTCACTCTTATTTCAGCCAGGGAGAGGTTGGGTCAGCCAGTGACAGATGGGGAGGCTGCCTGTCAGTCTCCGAGCTGCCCCCAGGCTCCAGCGAGCACTGCATTGCACTCCTGGTTCCAGGGAACAGCTGACTACTGGTAAAAAATGTCCCTCTGTGCTTTCCAAATTAAGACGATATTTAACTGAGTGCTCGCTGGCTCGCCTGTTCCCTCAGTCTCCAGGGGATAGAGCCCATCTTGGAGGAAATGTTTTGAGCATGTCCAGAGTCTCAGCTTTGACATCTTGGCGGCCATCAGGAAGTTTCTGTAACCTTCCTGTTCAGTACACTCAGTTCTGTCACCAAATACGTGGTCTCGCTCTCAGTCTGTTACTGGAGAAAGGCATGGCTTCAGCATCCTGTGTGTGGGGGGGGTTGCAAAGTGCAGGCAAGAAATCAGCGTGTGCACACACTCGTGCACACACGGAAAACCATCCCCTGCCCTGATCAAAGAGCAGTTGAACAGCTTTGCCCTCTGCTTTCTCCAGGCTCTGCAGTGAAGGCAGCACTGAGGACCCTCCTAGCGACTGCAGTCGTCCTTAATCTTATTTTGGTCACAGACCCCTTTGAGAATCTGATGAAAACACTGATTCTTTCCTCTAGAAAAATGTACCTCCTCCCAATTTGGCATGCAGTTCAGCAGATTCATAGATCCTGAAGCCCAACCAAGGTTTGATATATTAGAAAGAACCTCATGCTAACTCCCAGATCCAGATCCCAGCTCTGCCACAAACCTGCCATGTGGCTTTGGGCAAGTTGTCAGCTCTTTCTGTCTTGCCAGTTGCTTGGCTATAAAATATTCAGGCTCCTTATGACTCAAATTGCTCATGCCTGTGGAGGTTTAGGTGGTGACTTAGAGCTGTGCCGCATAATCTTTTATAGGTCATGGGTTCCTTTGAGATGGATGAGAATGTTGTGTCTACTGCCTCGCACAGTACTCTATACAGTCTACCTGGAATGACAGCTGTTGCATGTTTGAACTAGAGTGATGGGTGAGCCAGTGCAGCCAACCACGGTTTCAGGTCACCCTCCACCCCCAACACACTCACTTCTTCACTCTACCCTCCCACCCCACCCCCATCTACTCTGCACTGTGAAGCCACTAGTAATCTGGGAATCAGCACTTTTGGCTCTTGTACTGTGGTTTTCAGACTTTGCTTTCATATAATGGAACCATTTATTTTTCTAATGAAGTATTACCTGGAGCTCTAATATAAATAGAAGGGAACTCTGAAACATTTATTTCACCACGCATCATTCATTCATTTATTCATCCATCCATTCAAGTATGGTTCGAGTGTTGCTTTGTGCCAGCACCTGGCGTCTCATTGACTTGGACACCCTGTAGTGTGAAAATCAGAGATCTCATAAGGGGATCACTCTTGCCTGGAGTGAGGCAATCAGACGCCCAGGGACTCTGCTCCTGAAGCTTTTAACTCTGGGGGGGCCTTATTTTCCTCATCTGTAAGATGAAATAACGGAATAACGATGCCACGCTGCATTCCAAGTTAATGTGGATCCCTAGTTGGGTGTATAATTAGCCCATTTCTGTGGATAGTGAACGTGAGCACTGAGCTCCAAAAGAGGACAAAAAGAAGAGCACAAAGAGTAATTCTTGCCTCTAGTGTCCAGAACCCCAAGCTATTGAGAAGCTATCTGAATGACCACTTGGAATTTTCCAGGAAAATTAGTATAAATCTGAGCTTTGGGAAAATATTTTCTACCTCTTACTCTCTCCTCCCCTGGAAGGTTTTGTGCTGTCAGTTTCATAGACTCAGTTCACACACTGTCCTCTAGAATTGAATTCACAGGCCTGCACCTGCTGTGACAGAGAAAGAGTTACTCTCAAGCAGTGGGTCTGCAGAGGTGACTTCTGCCCCTGGAGAACAGCTTGTGGGGAAGGACAGGATCCTGCAGGAGCCCAGGCCTGTGTTAGGTCAAATCCAAGTCCCTCTTGTTTTTGGATGTGCAGAGCCACGGGTCTGAGAGGCTTTGAAAATCTTCTTTTAAACAGTTTTTTGAGGAGAGGTCAGACAAGTCCACCACTGGCAAAAGTTCACCTGTGGGGGTTTTGCCTTGCTTTGCCAGGCAGCCTGGTGTCAAGGACAAGGGTGTGTGTCTTGGTGTTGGACAAGCCTGGCTCCAAAGGCTGCCTCTGCTCTACTCGACTTGCTCTTTTGGTGAGACACTCAGCTTCCTCCAACCTCTTGTCCTTGCCTGTGAAATGGGGATAATTATACCTCCTTGCCAAGGTTGTTGGGAAATTAAATACTATTGTAAACCTGATGCCCGGCTAGTATAAATGCTCTATAAATAGTCATGCTTTTCCTAGCCCCAATTTTCCAGTTGAGAAGCAGAGTATTAGATAATGCAGCAGCAGAAGAGCGGGGTCAAGGGCATGCATGTCCATCACTGCATACCTAGCAGTGCGCCAACTGGCCTGACTCCTGTCCAGACCTGGCAAGGTCTTCTTGCTAGAGATGGAATGACAAGGAACCCTCTCTATGTGCTTCCCTCTCCCTCTTAACAGGTGCAAACAGGAGAACCAACGACAGCTCTTCCTTTACTAGTCAGTCAGCGAGCTTTGCCTGGTGCTCCAGGATCTAGCCCCCCAACCTTCAGAATGCAACAGGCTACCCTTCCCTGCTTGGGACATTCCTTGGCATAGTTCCGCCAGAGCACCAGTACTTCACCCTCCACCTGTGTTTTGCCAGCAAACACTTAATCTCAGCCACAGACACTTCGTTTTCCAAAAAGTTCACAGGCAGAGCCAGCCCCTGTTGGGGTTGTTTTTTGCTCAGCCAGTGGTTAGCCCTGGACTCTTGCCACCTCTGTGGGACAATATGATCACCCCAAAGTTCTTGGGCCACTTCTGGTCAGTGAGTTCAAAGATTTTAGAAACCAGTCATCTCACAGAATGTTCAGGGTCTGGGCTCCATCACATCTGTTAGGACTCCTGGTTCCTGGAGCCATAGGTCTCTGCTGCTGCTGTTGCTGCAGGTCCTGTTCTCAAGCCCCTTCTTTTCCCCTGCATCCCCCTGGACTTCTGCGCCTGAGGCCCCACTGCTGGCCAGGTTTAGGCTGAGGGTTCTCCCGCAAACGGACAGGCGCCGCAGCACCTCAGAGGCAGCCTCCACAGGCACACTGGCACGCTGCTCCAGCAGCATCTCCAACAGCGAGCTCATCTCTGAGACGAAGGTGCTGGCCAGTCGTGTGCCCGTTGGGCTCAACTCTGGCCCAGTCCCCTTGCCGAATGTCTGGAAGGTTCTAGGCTCCTCTGAGGCTGCAGTGTCAGCAGAGAACACGTTGTCACGGTAGTTGGTGGCCAGGGGTAAAGAGAGCCTTGCCATCCAGGCTGGGTCGGGGGTGCTCAGTCTGTCCAGGGCCAAGCCTGTGGGGGAAGAGGAGATACAGTGGGGCCCGGCCCAGGAAGGGCCAGGCGGGACAGGGTGGAGCCTAGGCCGGACAAGGGCATGGGACAAAGGAGGGAAGGGAAGTGGGGGAGGGAAAGATGGAGTGGTTGGAGGGGGACAGGAAGGAAGAGGCTCTGACAAGGAAGCTTGCAGGCAAGAGAGCAGCACCCAAGTACACAGGAGGAGGAATTAGAAAGTGGCGAATGAAATTGGCTTGTTTCTAAAGACTCCCCCAGTCTGCAATGTTGCAGGTCTTGGGGTCTTCCACCCATTTGTGTATGGCCAGAATGTTCACCCCAGCAGGGCACCACTAGCTGAGGGTGTGGGGGTAGAAGTCCCTTTCCTTAGCCAAGGCTGCAGTTCCTGACCTGCTGCTGCCTTCTGTTGGTGTTCAGGATAATAGTTACCGCTAATGAAGCACTTCGGTGTTAGACCATTAAATAATTATCTCATTTAACCTCCGTACAAACCTTTGAAGTTGAGTATTATCCCATTTTGTGGATGAGGAAACCAGAGAGTCGAGTTAAGGCCATCAAACCTGGATCTGATCCCAGATCGATGACTTGGAAGCCCCCTGGGCTGCACCACCTGACCCACTCTCAAGAGCTGACCTGTCCTTCTTGAGTGCTCCTGGTGCCCACCTGTGGCCTCTGGAATTCCCAGGCCTGCTAAGGTCTGCACCATGACAACCTGGCCCAGCGTCCTCATCTCCTCAACCTTTACCCTCTGGCCCTGCACCCTCAGCTCTCAGCCTTTACCCCCTGGCCCTGCACCCTCAGCTCTCAGCCTTTACCCCCTGGCCTCATGCCTGTAACTCCTCAACCTTTACCTCTGGAGCTGCAGGAAGCGCTAGCCTGGCATCAGGCTGGAAAGGGGCTGGCTGCCCAGAGCTATCCCCCAAAAGGGGCAGGGCAGTAAAGATCTGACCCCAGGCCCCGAGGGCTACCATGACACTCTTCTTTCCCCATCTCTTCAAGAGAAAATCCCGCCTCAAAAAATGACTCCACATCTGATGGTAGGAGGCCAAACCAGAGGAAACTGTAGTTCTTCTGGTTAAGAAACTGTGTTTTCAGGAAAAAAAAGGAGGGGGCGAACAACATATACTTAACATTTATTTAATGTTTGCTCAAGGTGAACTACTTTAAAAATGTGTGCACAGAGTAAGAGACTAGGAATCGGTATGTCAAAGTGTTAACTGAAATTACCCCGGGCAAAAGTGATTTATTTTCGTTTTGTTTATCTACATTTTTCTATATTAACCAAATACATTACTTTTGTAATTTGTAAAAGTTATTCCAAAATACAGCTAATGGCTGTTTATGTTGATAAATGAGCCGCTGCCTTGCTTTGTCGGTGTTGGGCTTGCAGGCTGTAGGTGGTCTGGAACCGCTTCACAACTGGATACTGGGGTCCAGCCTGGGACTTAGTGAGCGTTTATTGAATGAACATAAATATTAACCCTGGAAATTTGGGAAATGTAAACCTTAGTTCCCTAGACTCTGGGGTAATAAGGTTGATCTCTTTTGGTGTTACAGAATCAGGCCTTCCTTGCAGGAGGGTCAGCTAGCTTCAGAAGGGGTGAGCTTGGAATGAGTCAACCACCAGGGTGTATGCGAGGGACTGGAAAGCCACGGTGAAGTCACTGGGCAGAAGGTGGGGCGCTGGGCCAACCTGGGTTTGATTTCCCTGCTTTGCCGCTTAGGGGCAGTGTGACCTTGGAGAAAGTTGCTCAACTTCTCTGTGCCTCCTTTTCCTCTCAGAAAGAGAAGCAGTAGCACTCATAGTGTCGGGTTGAATTCAATGAGCTCAAGCAGCCGGTGACATATTGTCATCCTCACACCCTTAGGTGGGGCTTTTATCTAAAGCGAGTAGCACCCCAGTCCGGGGCGGGCCAGTCCTTTGAGCACTAGGCCTTTTATCCCTGCTGCCCTCCTCGGTCCCTACCTTGAACTGCCCTCACACCCTTTAGGCTGTGGGGAAGCAGAACCGTGTAGGAACTGAACCCACAGGTTCACAGTGCAGAGCTGGTAACTGAGATATAATGGCCACAGAGGTCATTTTCAGTTTCCTACTAGACATATTAAAAAAGCAAAAAGGTGAAATTGATTTGTAATATTTTTATACCTAATTTCATTATGTTTATCGTGTAACTGATATATTTTGAATTACTAATAAGATACTGTGCATTCCTTTTTCACAAAGCCTTTTTTCATAAGCCTTCAAAATCTGGAGTGTATTTTATACTTACAGCACATCTCAGTTCAGACTAGCCTTTTTCTCATGTAGTCACTGGTGGCTGCTGTATTGGGCCTCACAGCTCTACATTCTAGACGACGGTATCCTATAAAACTTTCTATATGGCGCTGACTATAGTATGTCCGCTAACCGCATGTGGCTGTTAGTACTTGAAATGTGCATGGCATGGCTGAGTAACTGAATTTTTCACTTTACTTAATTTTAATTAGATTTCATTTTACTTTATTTTAATTTAGAGCTACACTGCCTGTGTTAATGACCATTGGCTGCACAATCTTGGGAAAATTACTAAACCCCTCTGACCCTTAGACTTTTCCTTTATGAAATGGGGATAATGAATAGCCCCTATCATAAGATTTTCTCATGAGACTCTTAGAACAGGGGCTAGCATATAGAAAGCGCTCAATAAATGTTATATATGTTTTCTAAGGAAAGGGAAGTGCTTCCCATGCCTTCAGCGTGTTTGTGCCAGATGAAAGACACAGGATATGTTTGGATGAGAAATAAACTGTTGGCTACAAAAACAGAAAAAAAAAAAAAAAACAAACCAGCAACACCAAAAACCACCAGCATAGGGATGGTCGTACCTAAGGTGAGTCAACTGAAGACGCTGACCAGTCTTCATGGGGAGGGACACCAGCAGGTTCTTGAATTAAAATTCATGTTATACAGTTTATTGTCCAAACTAACTGTTTCTTTAGCAAATCCTTGGTTTAAGCTAGAAATGTTAGCACATTAAGAATGGCTTCAGTTCTCAAGGTGGGAGAGTGTTTAACACACCAAAGAAATGGAAAGGTTTGCTTTAGGAAGTAAGAGGAGGTCTCCTGATGACAGGTGGGGGTCTGGCTGACCCCCCTCAATCACTGACAAGCTCTGTGAACTTAGGTGACCCCAGGTGGCCCAGTTGCCTCTCTAGCTTATCTTTAAATTGGATCTTTTAATAACTGCCTCTAAGGTCTGTTTGGGGCTAAAATGCGATGATGTGTCTAAGATGCTTCCAGGGTACTCGGCACACACCAAGAATTCAGTAGTTGTTCACTATTTTTATGATATTTGAAAATTAACAAAGTAGAATCCGGTCTCTAAACCAGCGAAGGCCTTCCGATGCTCTAGGGGGACAGAATGTTGCTGAGGCTCCTCCCCAGAATTAGAGCGCTGTGTTTCCGTGTGGTAGATCAGAGCAGCACTGTGAAGCCTGGGCACAAGAGGGGACTGTGGGGGAAGAAGTAGGTTTGGGGTGACCCTGGGAGGTCCCTACCTGTGTGGGGGTCCAGAAGGCTCGACAGCTCTTCTTCTAGCAGCTGCTTCACAGAGAGATCCTCGTCAGAGTCCAACGATCCTTCCTCCTGGTCAGGTTCTGCTTGGCCCCCAGCCCTGGCACCCGGGCCCTCTGTGTGTGGGTTTGCGCTCCTGTGAAGGAGGCCGGCACTGTCAGCATGCGAGCAGATTCACCATGGATGTGGTCATTGCTTTTATTCTTTTCACACCCACTCATCCCTACAGGGAGCTGTAGACACAGCCCTGCCTCCAGTCACACCAAACTGGGTTCCCTGATCCTCGCTCTCCTGCCTCCTCTGAGTCATGTTTCCTCACCTGTAAAGTGGGGGTAAATAACAACACCCACTGCATGGGGTTTTGTAAGGGTAAGATGAGACCTTGCGTGTCAGGGATTTCATCTGTGCTGCCCAGCACGTTGTGAGTGCCTTGATGTGATTATTCACCATTTCCCTCCCAGTCCTTCACACTGCCTGGCACAGAGTGGGAGCTTAGTAAGCTGTCGTTCTTCCCTCCTTCTACCCGGCATCCATCCACTCACCTCTCCCTCATGCACCTTCTCTCTCCCTCTTTCTTGCCCTCCCTCCCCTCCATCCAAGTTTGAGGTCCAGTGAGGGCAGGGATTTTTGTGTTTCACTCCCTGCTCTCCCTCCCAGTGCTCAGAACAGGGCCTGGCACACAGTTGACTTAAAATGGGTAACCAAATGGGTAACAAAATATTTCCTCCTCCTTATTTTGAGGCCAAGTGTCAGGCCAGAAGAGCTGAGGCATCCAAAAGCCACTCAGAACTCACTACCCTGTTCCCACCGTCCACCTGCCTTATCACCTGGAGGGGTGGATTCCTGGGGCACTTCAGCTTGGGATCAGAGGCTTAACTCCTTATCCCAGCAGGTCTGAGGACTTCCTGAGAAACTTGAGCGCCTAGGGGTCCTTTTTGCTCTTTTTCTATGGTCAGTTCTGTTTATCTGAAAGGGACAGTGGGGAGGCAGCAAGTTTGCAAATAATAATAACAACTAACATTGATTGAACAGTTCCTGTGAGTCAGGTCTCATGCTCTACAAGGTGCATACACCTTCCCATCAAACCCACTTTGTCACTCACCGGCTGGGTGACCTCGAGCAAAGTCACTTTAAGGGGAAAGAACTTAGTTGTATACCTGTGAGGTGCCAGGCATTGGACTGTGGGTTTAGGAGACACAATACATCAAGTCTTTACCTCATTTCTACATGCAAGTGCGGTGACCTTCATTTCACAGGTGAAAAACAAGGCCCCAAGGGATTGTCTGATTTGCTCAGGTTTACACAGCTGGTATGGATCGCACTACTGAGAGCCTCAGTTTCTCCATCTTTAGTAAGGAGGAGTAGGTTAGATGTCCTCTTGGGGTCTCTTTAATTCTAGGACAGCCCAAAAGAATACTTCCTGCCCCCTACTCCTTTCCTTAGCCAGGAGCTTTCATATTCTGTTTAAGGGTCAAGAGAAAGAATCTGAAAATTACAGACTGAACGTCCATAGCCCAGCACCCCCCTCCCCTCCAAGTCAGGGGACAGATAGAGCCTGGGGGAAGTCATTTCCTTAGTGATCCTGGATCCTGTCCCTACTATAAATACAGTTGCTGTAAACCAAGCTGCCTGGGGCAGGGGATGGACACTGTCCCCTGTACCCTCTGGGGCACCAGCATCTGGGATGTGCTCACCTTTCTCTCCTGGCAATAGTGGCTGCAGGACTGAGGGCAGCCAGGGGGGTGCCTGAGAAGCCTGTGGGAGCTACGTGCGCTTACCTGCCGCCTCCGGGCTTGGCTGAGTACTTATTTCCCCGGTGGTTTGGTTTGGGCTGGAATTGGCCCTGATGCAGCAAGGACAGCAGCTGGGAGATTTGCTACAAGACAGGAAAAATCTGTTGACTCCACACAATTCCGACCCAGCACACTTCCTCGCCGGATGTTTCCCTCAATGCCGGCGCTTTCTTTTTATAGTCTTTCCTCTGGCTTCAGATGTTTGTGTGATCAGATGGGGGAAGGTAAAAGGTGGCGGTGACAGCGGAGTGGGGGTTGGGGAAACCTGTGCAGGCAGGTTCCGGGCATGGCCGTGTCTCGGAAGTACGTGGGAGCCTACAAGGAGAGAAGGGAGGCCTGTGTGTCCACTCCCTCATTCTCATCCCCCCAAGTGACCTGCTTCTGGTGGACTTTGTGAGGTGGGGGTGAAAAAGGCTTTTCCTGACCATAAATTCATTATTGCTTTGATAAAAATTATCTTAAACTGTTTTTTCCTCCCCTTCCATGGTATTCTAAAACTCAGCTAATTTTTATAGGTCAAAGATGCTTTGATGTAAGATGCTTATAGATGTAAGATGCTTCAGTAGAGAAGGCACAATGGTATCATCTCATCACTCATTCATTCATTCACTCAACAAGAATAGGAATGAGCACATGACTGAGCCACTGCCCTCAGGGAGCTCATAGGAAGACCTGGCTCAGCAGTTCTTACTGGGAATTGCATGGGGTTGAGAAGGAGGGGTCTGTGGGACAGAGCAGGGCCCCTCACTCAACTTAAAGAAAGGGCAGAATGGGGGAGGAACAGTGGACGTTTATGTCAGCGTTTGTTTGTGGAGTTCATGTAACATGCCAGACACCTAAGCTCCTAGCTTCCACTGGAGTTTGGCAAGTGAAGAGGGTCAGGACTGGGCAAGGGGTGGAGAGAGTTTCTGACAGAAGCTTCTAAGCTAAAAGGCCAGAGAAGGGGGTGACACTTCAGAAGGCTGGACAATGGGACAGGCTGGACAACCTGTTGGCATCAGATGCTGCAGGGCCTCGTGGGGGTGAAGGGTAAGTCTTGGGAAGGTCAAGATCATTTCTAGCTTGTATAATTCCTGGTACTGTTTTAGATGTATCAGAACTTAGTTTCCTCATCTCTAAGGTGGAACTAGAAATACTGGCCCGACCTTCTTTACAGGGCTGATAAGATTAATGACATGATTTAAAAGTTAGTTCAAGTTCACTTGAGTTTTGGCCTTTACTCCCAGAAACACTGCTTCTTCTTCCCGGGCCCATCCCTGCCCTCCCTACAGAGGCCCACTCCACCTCTCTGGGCAGTTTAAGACAAAAAGTGCCCACCTCAGGCAAGTCAAACAGGGAAGTGACCAGGGATTTCACTATGTCTAGCAGCACAGTGTCACAGTGGAGGGAGGGCCAGGTTCTAATTCTAAAACTACTGCTAATGGTTGTGTAACCCCTATAAGTCTCAGGTTCCACATCTGCAAAATGGGTGTAATGGTATTTCTTCCTTTGTGCTAGTGTAAGAACTAAATGAGATTATATAGATCACTTG
Organism: Galemys pyrenaicus; assembly: GCA_019455555.1. Lineage (NCBI taxonomy): Eukaryota > Metazoa > Chordata > Mammalia > Eulipotyphla > Talpidae > Galemys > Galemys pyrenaicus. The sequence continues at coordinate 3,698,983 of JAGFMF010012132.1, read as the reverse complement.
ACAGTTATCAAGTGCTTATCAAAAGATCTATTATTGATAAGTGATTTACATATTTTCATTTTATCTTCATAACCGCAGTCACCATATGGTCGGGCTTCTCAGGTCCCATTGCCAGCCTCAGGGCACATCTTACCCCTCCAGCTCAGGCCCAGAAGCCCTCCTAAGGCATCTGCCACCACTTCCCCAGTGAGGGCGATACTGTTAAATACCAATCCCTGAGCTGAGCACTGTCATTTGGGGTAACTTAATAGCTAAACCCCATCCTCTGGAGTCAGTCAGGCTTGGTTTCTGACCCTGCTCTACCTTCCATCCGTGTGACTTAGAGGAATTTTTAAATATTCTGAACCTCAGTTTCCTCAGCAGTGAAAAAGACAATAATAATGAGGTCCCGACCATATGGTGACTGCAGTTATGAAGATAAAATGAAAATATGTAAATCACTTATCAATAATAGATCTTTTGATAAGCACTTAATAACTGTCAAGTGATCTATATAATCTCATTTAGTTCTTACACTAGCACAAAGGAAGAAATACCATTACACCCATTTTGCAGATGTGGAACCTGAGACTTATAGGTGTTACACAACCATTAGCAGTAGTTTTAGAATTAGAACCTGGCCCTCCCTCCACTGCGACACTGTGCTGCTAGAAAATCATGAGCATGAGGCAACCTGCCTCTTAGCCTCAAATCGATTCCAAATGAGCACCCTTCTCTCTGTCACCCTAGCGAGGTCACCCTCCCACCATTGCCTGTTCTCTGTCTCTGTTCACCAGCCACCAGCATGTGTTTGGCAGAAAGAGCTCCTTCAGTAAGCAGCTGATGAATGAATGACTGAATAAATGGCTCTGGGAAATTCCTAGGGCTGCACAGAGCCCAGGGCTAGATTCCCAAGGCAGCAGCTGGGCCCTCTCCAGGTGGCTTCCTGCAGAGGTGTGGGGGGGAAGGAAGCTGTGGCCTTGCTGCACAGGAAATCTGAGCTGATGGCTTGCCCAAACAGAAGTGTGCCTTTAGGTGGGCAGCCTAGTACAGGGAAAATTGTCTGGGGCTCAGAGGGGCATGTGAGCATATTGGCCATCTTCAAAAGGTTTCCCTTCTGTGCCTAGTAAACCCTGGATCACTAGACACTTGATTGTTCATCAGCCTGTCTGATCCTCACGCCCTGGGAGATAGACATGGTTTGTTTGGCATCACAATCCCCATCTTATAGATGAGGAAAATGAAACTCAGATGTTAAAGGACTTGCCTGTGGTCCCCTAGTTTCTAAGCAGTTGTGCTGAAATCTGAATCTGGGTCTGACAAACTCCCAGTTCCAAGGTTGTTTTCACTGCCCATCCTCCAGGCTTAGCTGTCAAGCTCTGGGGTCTTGGGCAAGACAAATGCAGCCCTGCTCCAAGAGGGATGGTGCCCATGCCGCCTAGCTTCATAAAGAGGTGGCCCAGATGAGTACAGTGCAAGAGACTGGTGGAAGTAATTCTAATTACTTGTTGAGTGCTAAGTGCCAGATACATAGTCTGGAAACTTTATGTGCACTCAGCTTATCTCCAGGCAAACTTAGAAAACAGATCTGTTAACATGGGCATATTCAACAGAGAAGCTGTGTAACTTCCCTGGTTCCAAAATTTGTTCTCTTTATCACTCCCTCTGCTTGTGTCTGCTTGTGCCAGGCACCCTGAGGGAGTGCATTAGAGCAGTTAACTGATCAAATCCTCAGAACAGCTCTGCAAGGCAGGTGCTCTTCCTGTTATTATTTACAGATAGGGACAGTAAGACTCAGAGACAGTGAGCGACTCTCCCGAGATCACACACAGATACCACTGACATTCCTGGTCAGCCTAAGGAATGAAAATGAGGGATGTTGGGGTAACGGGGTGTCTGACAGCTGTTGGTGGTGCAGAGATGACCAGAGAGCCACGCACGCCTGCATACCTGCACAGGCGGAGAATCCACGGTGAGCTCCTCCACGGGGTTCCGTTCTGCAAAGGCGGCCACTGACAGCCGGACCAGGCTCCGCAGGATCTGATGAGGACCCGTCTCTGCCACGGGGGCCACTTTGCCATTGAGATTCCGCTGCCGCCTCAGGGTTGCAGAGGAGGTGGGTGGGCTCAGCGGGGCTTCCTCGCTGGGGTCTCTGGACAGCCTTCCTGTGGGACTGCTCCCAGCCTTCACAGGCCGCAGACGTGACTGGCCCGTAGCAGGCTGCAGCTCAGGAAGGTTCAGGTTCTCCCGGGAGGCATTCCTCTGCCTGGGGTGGTTGAAAAGGAGGCTGACTGTGTCTGGCAGCACCTCTCGGCTCTCAGCCAGGGCTCCCTGGTTGCCTTGGTTCCGCAGGGTTCGGTACAGGGTGGGTGTGAGGTGAAAGGGTGCCTGCAGGCAGGGATCCCGGCCCGCCTCCGTCATCACCTCCTTGCCTGCGTCCTTGTGGGACTGCTCTTCCGGCTGGCCCCTGAGCACGGGCACGAGATGAATGTCTGCTTTCTGAATGTGCTTCTGGGGCCTCTTGGGCTGATGGCGATAGGTGGACTCGGCCTCGCGACAATTGTAGGCCTTGTCCTTCTTTTCTGTCCGGCAGATGGACACGACCAGAGCTGAGATCAGCCCGAAGACGGCCAGCAGCACGATCAGGCAGATCACCGTCAGCACAGACGTGCTCAGGACCCCCGGCTCGTGGGCCGAGTCCCTCAGGTGGTCCACACTGCTGGCAAACAGGACCCTCAGCAGGGCTCGGGTCTGCAAGGAGGGGCTGCCACGGTCTTCTACCGCTATCTCCAGCTCCCACTCACTCCCAATGAGGCTGCTGGCATTGGTGATGTTGATGAACAGCTGGCCCAGGTAGGGGCTGAGGACAAAGAGCTGGGCTTCGTCCCCACTCCGGATGCTGTAGCGGAGCTCTCCATTCGCCCCTGAGTCTGCATCTCTTGCTACAATGGTTGCCAAGAGAAATGGCTGAGAGCCGTGGGTGGCTGGAGGTGGTGGGTCTGTGCCCACTAGACCCAAGCCATTGGGAGTCTCAATGGGCACCAGAAGGTGGCCCGTGGAGGCATTTACAAGCACGAAGAGGCTGGCTTTTCCATCACTGAGTACGGGCTGAATCACCTCTGGGGCATTATCATTGGCGTCCAGGAGACTGACCCACACGGAGACACTGGATGCCAGCGGGGGCTGCCCCTTGTCCTCTGCAATCACCCGGAATTCGAAGCCAGTCAGCTGTTCATAGTCCAGTGACCTCTGCGCGGTCACCTCGCCTGTGTCTGAGTTAATGGCCACCAAGTGGGAAGCTGGGGAGTCCTGGAGACAGTAGGAGATTTTCCCATTAACGCCCAAATCTGCATCATGAGCCTTGATGGTGATGAGATGAAGAGCGGGCAGGTTGTTTTCTCGAGTAGAGACCTCATACCTGCTCTTCTCAAATACGGGTGCATTGTCATTCACGTCGCTGATCTGAATGCTGAGCTTTTTCTTCATTGATAAAGGCTGGGGTCCTTGGTCTTGGGCCAGCAGAGTGAGGGTATATTTGGGCCACTGCTCCCTGTCCAGTGTGGCGTTAGTTAGCAGCATGTAGGTGTTGCCATTGGTCCTTTTCAGCCTGAAGTGGTCCAGTTCCTGGCTCAGCGAGCAGTGAACCAGACCGTTGTTTCCTGAGTCCAAGTCACTTGCCATGATGAGAGCAATGAAACTGTCCTTGGGGAGGGCTTCTGACACCAGTGCTGGCTGGGAGGCCCATGTGACGTGGATGCTTGGGGCATTGTCATTGACATCCAGGACCTTGATGAGAACTTTGCAATGAGCAGGGATGGGGTTGGGGCCTAGGTCTCTTGCCTGGACATCCACCTCATACGCAGGATTCTTCTCGTAGTCTAGGCGTCGAAGCAGAATCATCTGGCCTGTCTTGGCATCAATACTGAAGGTGTCCAGCACCTCTGGAGGCACATGTTTACTGAGGAAGAACTCCACCTCCCCATTGGGGCCTTCGTCAGGGTCCGTAGCAGTCAAGTTTATGAGGAGAGTACCGGGGGCAGCATCTTCTTGAATTTCTAGTGCCAGCGAACTCTCAGCAAACACAGGGCTGTTGTCGTTGGAATCTAAGACGTTGACCTTGACCAAGCTGGTGCCTGACTTGGGGGGGTTCCCACTGTCATAGGCAGTTAGCACCAGATCAAAAAATGAGTGGATTTCCCGGTCCAGCTCCTTCACCACCACCAGCTCCGCATGTTTGTTCTCATCGGGCCCCACGATGACATCTAGGTCAAAGTGCTCGCTGGGAGACAGCGTGTAGGAATGCAGGCTGTTCGAGCCCGTGTCTGGGTCCAGGGCTCTGTCCAGGGGGATCCTGGTGCGCAGAGAGGCACTCTCAGAGATTTCTAGCTCCTGCTCACTTTTGGGAAACTGAGGCTGGTGGTCATTGATGTCTAGCACCTGGACCTCCACGTGGATCAGGGCCCGATCCCCTGTAGCCAGCACATCAAAGGAAACCAGGCAGGGGTCCTGCTGCCGGCAGAGCTGCTCCCGATCTAGTCGCTCCCCTGTGCTGAGCAGGCCGTCCCCAGGGTCCACCCGGATGGGGAGCGCCTGCGGCAAATGCAAAACCTGAAAGGCAGCCCCCTTTTGCCCAAGCCTCCTCTCCTGGGCCAGTTCCCAGGACAGGTTCCCTATCACGGTACCAGGCGGCACTTCCTCTGACACCTGGTATTTCACAGTGAGGGTGGCCACCTCCTGGCAATCTCCTGAAAGCAACAAGTAGCCCCCTGGCCCCCAAAACCCCAGCAGAAGTGGCAGAAGTCGCATCATGCTTACCGCCAGCAAGCTAGATTCAGAAACTGCTAGAGTCCTTCAAAGGCTGGGCAAGTCCTCCAGTGTTTCTGGGGGTGTTGGCTAACCCCGTTCTCCTGCCCCCAGGCCTGTGGGCACAGCCCTGTCCCATAGTTAGACGATGATGGTCCTAGTGGGAGTCCCAGGCAAGGCCATCTTCGTCTGAAGAGATCTGAGAGGTCCAAGCGCAGGTGAAGGGACGTTGCCAGGGGAGGTCCTGCACAGGGGAGCCCACTGATTGACTTCAGCAAAGGATGGACAAAAGCCGGTCCAGGGGGGACTTGACACAGTAGAGCAGGATGTGGGGATCTGACTTCCAAACAGTTGCTAGGCTGGGGAAACAGAGAAGCAGCTTTTTCCTATGGAAACCCCACCTACAGGAAAAGGGAGGGCTGCGAGAATCAATGCCAATTAGAGAAAGAGCATTTCCTGTGAAGCGGGGTGGCCTGTGCTGAGGAGGATGCTCCGGGACTGAACGGGCAGCCTGAGGGGAAGGTGCTGTCCACAGAGCCAGGCAGCTGCTGAGGGGAAGGGAGCCCCTGTGTGGCCAAGTGAGCAGAGGACCCTGGCCACACTGGGACCAGTCTCTGTCCTGGGCAGGTCATCCTCCCTGACTCTCTTCCTCCCTCAGTTCTCCTTGCCGTTGTTTCCCCACTATTCCTTGCTCGGTCTTGTCTTTTTCCCCATACTCGCCTGCCTTCCGTCTTGATTCACCCATTTTTGTCTCACTGGGAAGGAGCGGTGATTGAGAGAGCACAGTGTCGGGCCTCCCTGGTGGCTCAAGGGTTGAGCACCGCACTGTGGGGCTTCCGCGACCACAGCAGCGCGAGTGCCATCCCCGGCCAGGGAGGGGACCCACATGGCGCAGCAGACCTCTCCCGCCTCGCCTGCTGCTCCCCTCAGCAGTGTGTTTCAGTCCATCTGCCTGTGCTGCTCCCCACTCTGTCTCTGGTGACTCCTCTCACACGCTGCCTCTGGCCTGTACCCCAGCTCTTGTGTGCATAAATAAATGAAATTAAAAAAAAAAAAAAAAGAGCACAGAGTCAAAACCGCTTGGGCTCTAATCCTGACTCTAAATCTCCAGCTGGGTCACGTGGGACAAATCACTCAACCTCTCTGAGCCTCCTTCCCCATGTCTTTAGAGAAGGAAGGGAGTAAGAACAACCGCTCTCTACAGCTCTCTACAGGATATGGTGAGGAGGATATGGGACGATGCAAAAAGGGCTGGGCCTGGCAACGATACTATGAGGTGGGTATTGAGAGCTTCCCTGCTCGTCCCACGTATGCCTCCCTTGGGTTCTCACCTGTCTTGTGCCAGTCCCTGGCCCACACTGACTCAATATGGTGCCCATGGCCTCGGCTCCTGGAGCACAAGAACTTCCCTCTCTGACCTGGTCTCGGGACTTCCCTCCCCTCCCCTCCTGACTCCCCAGCCCGAGGCCCATTGTTCTCTGCATCTGGTCTAGTCTGAGCCCCTGTCTGGGGGAATCCCCCAGCCTCGCACTCCTGTGTCTTAGAGGTTTTTATATTTTTCTCTCTCCCACTCCTTCCTCTGCTTTTCCCTTCCTTCCTGCAATTCTTCTCACCCCACCACTATTTGTGATGGAGTCCCGTGAGTGACAACGCCTGTGCTGCCCCCAACACTCCTAGGTATGTCAAGGTATGCCCCCTCCCTCCCTCCCTCCTGTTCAGCTCCTTGCAGAAGGGGCCCGGGAAGAGGTGGGCAGTTTGCTTGGGTGGCCCGGGGTGACTTGCTACTTCTCATGTCCCTCCTCAATTTGCTGCCCCAGCAGTCTCCCAGCCATGCCCCGACATGGAGGTGGAGTCCAGAGGTTTGTAAAGCACTTGAAGTAAAGGGAATTAAGGGCCAGCTGGGTGTTTGCAGCTCAGTCCCTGGGGCAGAAGTGCTCCATTAGGATACAAGTCAGGGCCTGTTGGCATGGAGGCCTGTGGCTTTTAGCACTGGGCTGGCTGAGTGAGCCCCCAGGCCTAAGAACAATCACACACACAACCCTCCTGCCTGATTTTTTTCTTTCCCATGACCCTGTTCTTTCACCCCCTGTTCCATTCCTGGAGATTTCCCAACTGCCTTCCTGATGCCCACTGAACCAGATCAAGGGCCTGAATCTCTAGGGCCCTGGAGCATGGCTCTGGAGACAGAACCTCAAGCTCTGAGACTGCACATGTCACTTAAGCCCTCTGGGGGGGTCTCATCTTCCTTCTTTGTAGAGTGTCACGGACCCCCATCTCACGAATCTGTGGCAAGGATTCAATGAGATGATGTATGTAAGCATGCAGCACAGTGCCTGGTGCAGAGAAAACAATATATGAGACTGCCACTTTACCTTCATTTCCCAGGTTTTTATGCCTCCTTTACAAATGGCAAAGATGATCTGGCATTTTCTCCTTTTCTTTTTTCTCTGCTGCCTTCCTTGACCATGAGAGCCCATTTCCCAGGGCTCAGGCTTGGACCAGGCACTGGCCAGGCTTTAGGGAGCCAGCACAGGCACCACCCAGGCCCCTGACTCCTTGGAGCTCAGAGAAGTGTGCCAGAGCCTCCTTGCACGCTGGTGACAGTCAGCCAGCAGGGCAGCCTCAGGGTGGGCCCTTCCACATCCTACTATGTTCAAGACAGTGAGCAAAACAAAGCGATCCCTGGGAAAGGAAAAAAGTGGGCCCAGCAGAGTAGCTCTGGATTCAGGCCTGGGCTACTCCAGCGGAGGCTTTGCACAGAGAGTCTCCAGCTGAATCGTGCAGGATGGAGGAGTTTGACAGACAGAGGCAGTGGAGGAAACAGTGTGAACAAAGACTAGAGAAAGGTGAGCTGGTTCCTTACAGTGCTGCAAGAGGGTCTGTGTGGAGAGTGGAGAGGAAGAAGGTGGGTCAAGAGTAGCAGCCAGGACCCCATGTGGAGGAGAGCTGGGCTGCATTCTGAAAAGTAGATTGGGAAGGGACAGAGAGAAGGGATCCAGACCAGTTAGGAGAAATGTGGAGGAGCTTTGGTGCAGAAAACCCTGGTGTTGAGAATGTTTCCAGAATGCCATCTGGTGGCCAAAGGCAGAGAAAAGACAGGCAGGGAGATGGGTGCCTGAAATCATGCATGTCCACAGCTCCAGGCCTGTGGGCAAAGGAGCATGATGGGGGTAGCTGTACCACGTGACTCTCGTACACACTGTGTGTGTACACACACACTCTCGTACACACTGTGTGTGTGTGTTGATTTCATTGGGACCACGGATACAAAAGGTGGACCCAGGGGTCAGGAGAGTTTGCAAGTGGACTTCACAGGTGACTTTTATTGTTTGTGTTTGTGTTAGTCACATTGGAGGTATGAAACTAAGACAGCCCTTTAAGACTCCAAAGCCAGCAAACAAGGCACCTGACTTTTGAAAGGTGATTACCTTTGGGAACTAGGTTTCCACCTAACAATTTTCTCTCCTTTCTGGCTGTAGGGATCAGTTGATCTTTAGCAGCCATATATCTGGGGGTGAATGAAGCTGTCACTGGGGTTTTTCTGGAAAGCTTTCATCACTCCAAGTTTTGAAAATAGGATTGAAGTAGCAGAGGTAGTCTGAAATAGTTTTGAAAAAGCTGAGGAGAGCTTCTCTCAAATGCAAAATATTTCTTAGAAAAGGGAAGCCTTGTGGTGAGGATGTGGAGAAAAAGAACCCTCTTGCACTGTTGATAGGAATGCAAACTGGTCCAACCACTATGGAAAACTGTGTGAAAGTTCCTCAAATTACTTTATGACCCAGCGATTCCACTCAATGGACACAAAGACATTCATTTGAAAGGAAACCTGCACTCCTATGTTTGTAGCAGCACTATTTACAATAGTCTAGACACAGAGACAATCTAAAAACCCCAAAACAGATGAATGGATCAAAAAGATGTGGTATAGCTACACAATGGAATACTGTTCAGTGATCAAAAAAAGATAAAACTCATGCCATTTGCAGCAACATGAATGGAGCTAAACGGGATTATGCTCAGTGAAAAAAGCCAGAAGGAAAAACTAAAATAATGAATGGTTTCAATTATAGGAGGAGGAGCAGGAAACCAAACAAAGGGTCAAAAAAAAAAAAAAAAAAGGACAAAACTCGCAGGCAAACTATAGATCTGAGGCATACAGTAGGGGAGGGGTAGGGAGGGGGTCCTAGCAGGGGAGGAAAGAGCACAAGGGACTGTGGAGACGGTCCATGGGTGATACAGTAGTGGGAGATTTAGGGGCACTACACCTGGGAAGAGCAATCAAATATTGTACAAGAATGAGCAACAATGTATGAAAATTAAAAAGTTTAAAAAAAAAAAAAGGCAGCTTTACACAGCAGTGCAAGTTCAATCCTTGGCCAGTGAGGGGACCCACATGGCACAGCAGACCTCTTTTGCCTTGCCTGCTGCTCCCCTCAGCAGTGTGTTTCAGTACATCTGCCTGTTCTGCTCCCCACTCTGTCTCTGGTGAGTCCTCTGACCTCCCGCACCTCTGGCCTGTACCCCAGCTCTTGTGTGCATAAATAAATAAACCCTTTTTTTTTTAAAGGCAGCTTTGGGGTTGCTGCTGGGAGACCTCATTCACTACCAGCCTTGGAGTCATTCCCACTTGGTCCTTGGTGGAGGTGAAGTAGGAGGGTGGGGGTCAGAGGATCTTTCTGAGATGCCCAGAGTCCTGGGGAACCTGAGGGTTCAGATCGGCGAAGTGGAAGTCTGACGCGAGCGGGGACGCACAGGTGCCCAGGGGGCGGAGGCGGTGACCACCACCACACAGCGCGTGTTCCACTGCCCACACCCAGGGAGCCTCGTGAGCCGGCCACTGTGACCACCACCACGGCTTTGAGCACACCAGGAAGCTTCCTCCCCTCAAGGCCGGGAAGGACCGCCTGAGCTCAGCCTCTTTTTATTTTTGTATTATTTATTTATTTAGAGATTTATTTATTTATGCATACAAGAGCTGGGGTACAGGCCAGAGGCGCGGGAGGTGAGAGGATTCACCAGAGACAGAGTAGGGAGCAGAACAGGCAGATGTACTGAAACACACTGCTGAGGGGAGCAGCAGGCAAGGCAAAAGAGGTCTGCTGTGCCATGTGTGTCCCCTCCCTGGCCAGGGATCGAACTCGCACTGCTGTGCCGTGGATGCTACATGGTGAGGCTCTCAACCCCTGTGCCACCGGGGAGGCCTCAGCCTCTTTTTATTTTATTTTATTTTTTTTTTAAAGATTTATTTATTTATGCATACAAGCACTGGGGCACAGGCCAGAGGTGTAGAGGGTGAGAGAATCCACCAGAGACAGAGCGGGGAGCAGAACAGGCAGATCAATGGAAGTACACTGCTAAGGGGAGCAGCGGGCACAGCAGGAGAGGTCTGCTGTGCCATGTGGGTCCCCCGCCTGGCTGGAAGAAGGGATCGAACTCGTGCTGCAGTGGCTGCGGTTTGCTTCATAGTGCGTTGTTTAACCCACTGCGCCACCAGGGAGGCCCTCAGGCTCTTTTTAAAGGAAGACATTGAAGTTAGAGCCAAGGTGTCCGGGCATCTCGGCGGGGACTCGGGGGAGCTGTCCTGGGTTACCTGCTCCTTGAGCAGCCCTTTGTGGTCTTTGTTGGGACAGGTGACAGATGTCCACAGTGGCACCTCCTTCTGGGCCCAGTGCAGAAGGAATCACGATGCAGGGAGAAGTCCCAAACAGGAATTTTCAAGACATGAAAAGACTTGGCTAAGAGTGATAGTTCTTAAAAGGCTCTAGGTGTCAGAATCATTTGAGAAGTTTTCAAAATACCAGAGATGGAGCAAGAATATTCATGCTTTTCCCTCCCCCAACATGCCAAAGAGCATTTGTCATCGCCAGTCCCATTCTTCCTCACTCCCCACTTCAGATATCTTTCAGATGATTGTGAAGGAGTGGGGAAGATGATCGGGCCTTTTTGCTGGACAGAAAGCCTTGGCTGACCTACACAGTAAAAAGGAAAAGACCCAGTTGAGAGAAGGGAAATTGCTGGAGATTGAGGCAATTGCTGGAGATTGAGGAAAGGGGTAGTTAGGGAACATCAGGGGCCACGAAGGAAGCAGACTGAAGACAAGACTTTTAGATGAGTTTAAACTATGCATCTCGGGCCTCCCTGGTGGCGCAGTGGGTTAAGCAACGCACCATGAAGCAAAACCGCAGCCACTGCAGCACGAGTTCGATCCCTGCTGCCGGCCAGGGGGGGGACCCACATGGCGCAGCAGACCTCTCCTGCTGTGCCCGCTGCTCCCCTCAGCAGTGTAATTATGTTAATCTGCCTGTTCTGCTCCCCGCTCTCTATGTGGTGAATCCTCTCACACACACCCCCACACCTCTGGCCTGTACCCCAGTGCTTGTATGCATAAATAAATAAATCTTAAAAAAAAAAACAATTGATGTCAAATATACGTAAATTGAAAAAAAAATTAAAAAAAACAAACTATGCATCTCCTTCATGGTTTTCAAGCAAATGCAAGAAAATATTTATAATTGATTTTGCTCTCTAGTAACTGCAGCATGACTCCCAGACTGAGCCCTATACTTTTTTTAAATTGAGTAACATTGGCTTGCGACGCCATATATGATTCAAAGGTACACGTTCACATTCCTTCAGACTGGGCCGTGGAAGTTCCAAGTTCATGAAGGCCGCACATACACATCTCTCTCATCAACCCTTAGAGAGGAAGGGGTCACTTCCAGCATGTCGATTTCAGTTCTGGTCTTTCCAGAGGTCATTTGGACACACCCAGCTCTGCCCCAACCACACTGAGAACCACTGGTTTAATACTTCTTTGAAGTCCCAGCAGCTTTGTAAGGGCCAAGCTTACAGCCATCAGGCCTCTCTAACCGAGCGTCCTCCTGATCCCCACACCCTCTGTGTCACCTCTCAGCGGAGGCTCTAGGCACACCTGATTCTCCCCCCAGATTTCTGCACACTCAGCTGTTGGCTTCTCCGAGTCCACCTTTGGCTTCCCTTCCTCTTACTCCCACTGTGGGCAGTCCCCCTGCCGGTGTCCACAGCCCTCTCCTCTACAGAGACACATAGTTGCCCCAAAATGGGTCTCCAGATTTAGCAAATAAAAATACAGGGCGCCCAGTTAAGTTTGAATTTCAGATAAGCAGTGGAAACTTTTTTAGTGTATTTTTCCCTGCCAATCTTATCCAGAAGTAGTGGGTGCTCATATCACAAGCTTCTTTTCTGTTTTTTTCTCCTCTTGGTTTACACAGTGAATTTGAAAATATATCAGTAAACACAAAAGTCAAACATATTGACTGAGAGCATCATCTGTGCATGAATATTCAGCAGCTGACTGTGTTGATTGGCCTTGTTAAGTAGTCAGCATTTTTGGGTGACTCCAGGATCGAACTGTTCTCACAGTAAAAGAACCATCCAGAGGAAGCCTGGCTCACACTCATTCATTCATTTATTCATCCTGTCACTCATTTATTTGGTGGAATTCAGTGTGTTCTCTATTTACAAGGTCAATTTTTTTGGCACGGGAAGTAGCTGAAGTTGTCCCACATTTTCCCTTCCTCTAAACCACTGGTTTGGTTTTCTTCCCATAGAATCTAATCAGTCTAATTCTCGCCTTGCTTCAGAAAGGTTCTTGCAGTAAAGAAAACGAGTCTTCCCATCGTTACATAAATTCTCATGGGGCTTCCTTTATACATTTCTGACAGCCGGGAGTTGTGCCTGCAGCTCCTCAAGAAACAGTCACACACTGATTTATGGTGGCAGCTGTTGTTAAATGTCACCCCTCTTTCCTTCTTACAGAGCCATGTTACCTTGGGGTTACAACTCTTTTCACTGTTATTCAGGGGAATAATAATAAAATGCCAGGTTGCAAGTATAAACATGATCATTCTGTGCCTATTACTGTAAATCAAATTTTACCTTGCATCAGAAGCACAGAAAACATTTTTTACTGTCAGCCTCCTCAAACCTTTTTAGGAGTCTGTTTTTATATAACCCTGGGATGACCGGAGGAGGTATTTGAGCTACATTGACCAGAGATGATCTGGCTACGTCTTCTTACAACTGACCGCTTTCTTTGAGAGCAAAGTGTTAATTCAACCTAAGCATAGCTTTGGGATGAATGGGCTCAGGTCTCCAGTTTCTTGGGTCCAAAGGTTGGCTCCATAATTTGCCATCTGCGTGACAGTAGCAAGTGAATTCTCTGTGGTTAGTTTCCTGAGCCTTGCAGTAGGGATGTGATGATGATGATGGTCACTGTGTTGTAGCCTCTATGGTCACTGTAAGCTGTAGGGTTTAGCTTAATCCCTACATATGCATTCAGAGCAGCCTGGGATGTGGGTCGCACTCTGGATCTTAGTTATAATTGTGTTTTTGCTGTAGTAGGTCTCAATTCTTTTAGAATGAAGCCCTTTTAGAATGAAGCCTAATACCAAAATTTCAGATTCCCATGGGATACTAGAAAAACTGATAAGATCTACATTGTGAGCAAATACACAATAACAGGAGACCAGCAGGAATTAATGACACTTTTGTATTGGAGTGGCCAGTTACCACTGTCATGTCCTTCCCAGAGTTGGGGCAAGGGCCTTTGCCTCTATTTTGCTGGCCCTCTTTATCATGGCTTGCTTCAGGAGGGCTTATGAGTGGTGGCCATTGGAAAGGAAGCTTGCTCCACTGGGCAGATAGGATGAGCTCAGCAAACTTTCTGGACTCACTGGATGCAGCAGTGAATGGAAACAAGGGCAGGTCCTGAGGGAAGGCCTGCTAGTCCCCACAGTAACCAGCTGTATTTTGTGACTGGCTTCTGCTTTTCTATCTGGTGCCCTGAGTCCTGACTCTGGCCTAGGATTCACACCCCAACTGTTCCTACCCTACACTTTATCCAGTGCCCCTGGGCTGAGTGACAGAATTGGGTCTCTCTCACATTGTATTCTTATTCTCACATATCATTATGCCATAAACGCTAATCCTAACATTCCTAGGGATTTCCCTTTTAATTCTTTTTTTAAAAAGATTTATTTATGCATACAGGGCTGGGGTACAAGCCAGAGTTGTGGGAGGTGAGAGGATTCACCAGAGACAGAGTGGAGAGCAGAACAGGGAGATCGACTGAAATACATCGCTGAGGGGAGCAGCAGGTGAGGCAAGAGAGGTCTGCTGTGCCATGTGGCATCACTGAGGGGAGCAGCAGGTGAGGCAGGAGGGGTCTGCTGCGCCATGTGGGTCCTCTCTCTGGCCGGGGAATCGAACTCATGCTGCTGTGCTGAGGATGCTTCACAGTGTGGTGCTCATCCCACTGCACCACCAGGGAGGCCCTCCCTTTTAATTCTTAAGGCCGGAACTATTTTGTTCTTCCTCTTTCACAAAAACAAACAAACAAACAATTCCCTTCTTGTCTAAGGAGAAGGTCACACTAAGAGGAATTAGTTGTAATCCTGTATGCCACCATTGGATGACACAGGTCAAATTACCTCTGACAGCCTCTATTTCCCCATCTGTAAAAATGGGGAGACAAAATTGTAGGGCGTTTAATGAGTTAATGTGTGTAAAATACCTAATGCAATGGAGCCCAGGGAACATGAAGGGAACTCAGTCGGAAAGACTAGCCAGGCACAGAAAACCAAACCACAAAAGTATGTTATTTTTATGAAGTCTAAACAATTTACTAGAAAATTCTCTTTATCCAATCCTGACCTCAAAACAGGACTCTAACTATTTGTCCACTGAAAACATACAAACACTTAATCCCATTTAAAGCTCATTCTTCTAACCCTTCCATCTTTTAACTTCTGGCATGAGGTCATGTCATGATGTCACAATTCATCTCCTGCTCCAACTTTGTGAGAGTTTTTTGAGCTGCTTCTTAGGTTCCCTCACTTTTTGCATCTTGGAGGTCTCTGGTCTCACTTCTAAGTGTGGTGAGGTAGGGTTGCTGTGAATTTGACTCGTGATTTTACTTCCTTTGGCTGAAGGTGAATGATATTAATGAGTGACTTCAGCTTCAGAGAACTTCCTCCTTCCTTTGACTTTTCAAGTAGTATGTTTCTGGCTCTGGTATCTCTCACAGGGGTACTTAGATTTCTGTTCTGTACCTGTCAAAATTTATAGCACATAAAACTTGGGAGTGATTATTTGCATTTCAAAAGTTTTCCCTCTTTCTTTTTTTTTTTTTACCTCTTTTGAGTGTCAGAATAGCTACATCATTTGCAGTGCAAAATTAAAATGCAGAGCCTCTCATTTGTAAATTATTATGAATTTAAAGATGGCTATGACTGCCTGTGCACCTAGCCCAGGCAGCCAATCCTATTGGAAAGCAGGAGTAGTGAAAACCTTTAGAATTCTGTATACCTGTGTTAGAGGCCTAGCTCTTTGTGTTACCTTTTTTGAGGGAGAAGTATATGAAGAGGAGGACACAGGAGATTATTAGGCCACTGAGGACATCTTAATTTGTTGGTTGCAGAGAGCAGGAACCAACATGTCAATATCCCACTTAAGTGCTGAGACAAGTACTTTGTACCTAATTTTTTTTAATTGGGATATAATTCACAGTATAAAATTAACCTTTCAAAATTATACAATCCAGTTCTTTCTATTATATTCACAAAGTTGTGCAACCATCACCACTAACTAATTCTACAGCATTTTCATCTCCCAAGAGAAAGTCCATATCCATTAACAGTTGCTTCCCTCCCCCTCCTGCCTCAGTCTCTGGCAAATGATTCTTTCTCCCCCTATGAATTTGCCATTCTAGATATTTTATATAAATGGGTAATGCAGTATATGGTTTTTTGTTTCTGACTTTCATTTAGCATGATATATTTTTTTAAAGATTTATTTATTTATGCATACAAGCCCCGGGGTACAGGCCAGAGGTGTGTGTGTGTGGCGGGGGAGAGGAGGTGAGAGGATTCACCAGACAGAGCAGGGAGCAGAAAAGGCAGATCAATGGAAGTTACACTGCTGAGGGGAACAGCGGGCACAGCAGGAGAGGTCTGCTGCACCATGTGGGTCCCCTCCCTGGCCAGCAGCAGGGATCGAACTCGTGCTGCAGTGGTTGCAGTCTGCTTCATAGTGTGCTGCTCAACCCACTGCGCCACCAGGGAGGCCCTAGCATGATATTTTTAAGGTTAATTCATATAACTGTGCATCAATCAGAACTTCCTTATTTTCTATAGCTGAATAATATTCCATTGTGTGGATATTACACATTTTATTTATCCTTCCATCCACTGATGGACATTTGAGTTCTTTCTGCCTTTTGGCTATTGGGAATACTACTGTTATAATGTACGTTTGTGTATACTATATTCAAATAAATATATCCAAATGTACATCTGTACACAAATTTTTGTGTGAACCTGTTTTCAATACTTTGGAGGCCATAGAAGATGAATTACTTATTGTAAATCTGTTGAACTTTTTGAGGATCTGTCAAACTGTTTTCCAAAGCAGTTACACTAGTTTACATTCCTACCAGCAATGTGTGCAGGTTCCAACTTCTCCACATCCTAACCAACACTTGTTATCATCTGCCTTTTTATTATAACCATCCTAGTGAGTGTGAATTAGTGGTTTTGATTTGCATTTCCCTGAGCATTTTATGATGTTGAACATCTTTTCATATACTCATGACCACTTGCATATCCTCTTTGGAGAAATGTCTACTCAGATCCTTTACCCATTTAAAAATTGGGTTGTCTCCTTCTTGAGTTGCAGGAGGGCTTTAGTTATCATGGATGTTAGATCTTTATCAGATATATGATTTGTGAATATTTTCTTCTATATTGAAGGTTGTCTTTCACTTTTTTGATAGTGCCCTTTGAAGCACATTTTTAATTTTGAGGAATCCATTTTTGTTGCTTGTGAAATCTAAAAAATTCCTAGTTTACCTTTACAAAAATTTACTGCTACTTTTTTTGTAAAAGTTTTATATCTTTATATCTTACATTTAGGTCTTTGATCCATTTTTTAAAGAGATTTATTTATACATACAAGAACTGGGGTGCAGGCCAGAGGTGTGGGGTTGAGAGAATTCAGAGACAGAGCAGGGAGCAGAACAGTCAGATTGACTGAAGTACACTGCTGAGGGGAGCAGCAGGTGAGACAGGAGAGGTCTGCTGTGCCATGTGGATCAGTTCCCTGCCCAGGGATCTAACTCATGCTACAGTGGCTGTTGATGCCTCATAGTGTGGGGGTGTTAAGCAAACCCTTGAGCCACCAGGGAGGCCCCAGGCCTCTGATTCATTTTGAGTTAATTTTTGTATATGATGTGAGGTAGGGGACATGTAATTTTAGCCCCTTAATAAGCCTTTTGGTAAGTTCTTGACCCTCTCTAAATTTTAATTTTCTCATTGGAAAGTGGGGATCAACCTGAACTGTAAGGTCATAGTGAGTGTGGAAGGTAGAGAGAAACTGTACTTAGCACAGTGCTTGAAGCATCCTAACTGCCTAAGATATGTGGTAGTTTATACTGTTATAGCATAAGCAATGAGAGAATGCATTCACAGTGGAGGTGCCAGAAAGATGGGCAGTATTTCTTTGAAGATTGTTGGGATGGAGGGTGAGGAGGATTATTTGGTCTACTTGGAAGAGAAACTCGGGAACTGGTAAGGGACTGTCTGTCCCAGGTAGAACCTTTTCTCTCCTGTAAGAATTGGTAACAATTCTAATTCCCGGTCCGCATTCCAGAACAACTGAAAGGAGTCTCTTAGGCGCGAGCCCACAGAATCTGCACTCATACAACTTTTCCAGAGGCGTGCCTAAGTTTCTAGGGCAGTGGTAGGGGTGACGGTGGGCGCGCCTGCAGCTCCACCTTTGGCCTGCAGGGGGCCGCCGAGGAGCCGGGGCGGTCACAGCGGCTGCGCAGAGCCCATCTCAACCCCAACCCGGGCTGACCCAGTCGGATCCGCTGGGCTCAGCTGACAGCTCGGAGGACGGAAGAGGCGGTACGCAGGTTGAGCCGGGCGTCTCCTGGCTGGGCCGGCGAATGACGGTGAGGGGACCGGGGGCAAAGGCTGAGGGCGGAACTTTGGGGCCTGGTCAGGCGGGGCGGCCGGAAGGTACGGTGGGGACCGCGCTCCGGGTGCGCGAGGCAGAGAAGGGCGGCCGGGTTGGGACTGCTCAGTGGGCCTCAGCACCCGAACCTGGGACGGGCCCCCCCTGCCCGGCCCGGCTAAGCACTCCTGGGACACACGCTGGAGGAAGGGGGAAGCTACGGGGCCTGCTCCTTCAGGACGCCCTGGGCGGGCCCACACCTCCCTCGGCCGCACAGCGCCCTCTGTGTCCCAGCGCTGGGCAGGTGGCGAGGCCTAGCCTACCCCCGGTTGTAGGTGAGTCGCACAACGACTCAGCACGCCGTGTGGTAGCAGTGGAGACGCCGGCGGTGGTTTTTTGACCTCAGGCCCAGGGCTGACTTCAGGGCGCGAGTCCGCACGGTGGGGACTGGAAGGAGTAGGTTTTCCCCTGGCCCGAGGGAGACCCGGCGGAGGAGGGGCTTCCCTACTGGTGTAGCGGTTTCCGGTTTGCCAGAACTAATATTAAACTTGGATTATCTCTCGTCTCCTGGTACCAGGGTTTGTTATCGTTCCTGAGTTACAGATGTAGAAACAGGGTGGTCTGAATTCATATTTAGTTATATGTTAGCTGTGTGACCGTGGGCCAAAACAGGACTTAAAACTCGTTTTTCTTGTCCGTGTAATGGAAATAGTAAGAGGACTTGTTTCGTGGGATTGTGGGAATGCAACAGGAGTTTATGCGTTTAAAAGGCTTAGCACAGTGCCTGACACAGTGAGAACTTACTGAGTGTCACTGCTCTTGCAGTTGTGACCGCCAGCCCAGACTCCGGCTTCTAGTGATCTCTGAACTTTATGCTTCTGGTCCCCATTTCAGCATACTGCATCTCACCCCAATCCAGTTCTAATTTTTCCAGTGTCTAAAGCATCTAAAATACAGAGATGCGAAAGACTTGATCCTCATTTTAAAAAATGCAGCCTGTTAGGAGGGGAGGTGCAAGTTCATAAACTACTGTAGTACATAGTGGGATGTAAATGTCATAGGAAAGTTACAATGAATTTTGCTGGGTTCTTAAAACTCACGTCGATTTGGAAAAATTCTACATGGGAGAGGAACTTTGGAAGTAGGTGTTGAGGGCTGAGTGAGTGAAATCAGAGGGAAACAGAGGTCATTGACCATCAGCTGGGACCAGGATCCGGTAGGGTAGGACATGAAGAATTGTTGATGGGAAACACTGCTTGGAGCAGGTTCTCAATCCTGACTGCAATTAGAATAACCTGGAGAGCTTGGAAAGGTGCTTATTCCTGACTTAATTGGAATATCACTTGGGTATTGGAATTTTAAAGGCAGCTGCTCCTCAGCAGATTTATTTTAAAATTTTTATTTTTATTTTTGCATAGAAAAACTGGGGTGTAAGCCAGAGACAGAGTGGGGAGCAGAACAGAGAGATATACTGAAATACACTACTGAGGGGAAACAGTGGGGGACACAGGAGAGGTCCTCAGCAGATTTTAATGTGCAGACACAAGATGGAACTGTAACCTAAAACGGGAAACTTATACTATTATATGAAGTCATCTCTCATCCAGTTTCTAAATGTTTATTTTAAATTTTTTAAAAAGATTTATTTATTTATACATACAAGAACTAGAGTACAGGCCAGAGGTATGCGGGGGTGGTGGTGGTGAGAGGATTCACTAGAGACAAAGTGGGGAGCAGAACAGGCAGATCTACTGAAATACACTGCTGAGGGGAGCAGTGGGGCCAGACAAGAGAGGTCTGCTGTGCCATGTGGGTCACCTCCCAGGCCGGTGGCAGGGATCGAACTCGTGCTGGAGTGGCTGCATTTAAAAGCTTCATAGCACGTTGCTTAACTCATTGTGCCAACAGGGAGGTCTCTGTTTCTAAATGTTTAGACGGGAAGAAATAACACCAAAATGTAATTACATTATCAGCTCATACTACTCCTGGTAAAATTGTTCAAGAGTAAAGTAATGGAAAGAGATTAATTTAGTATATAATAGATGTTCACTAAATTTAAGTTGCTTGAGAATTTCAATTTTAGCTTATTTGGGAGTTATAGATCTGAGAACCCGGTTTTAAAGTGATAGTTTCATATAACATTTTTGCTTATGGTTTTAGGGTGTCTCATAGGACTCTCCATACCCATCTTTGGGCCCCTTTTCTCTTCCCCCCTCATACAGTTAAGAATCCTGGATCTAAAGCAATTAGAATGGGCCTAAAAAGTTTGTGTGTGCGTGTGTGTGTGTGTGCGTGCGCGCTCATGCATGCTCTTTTTTGTTATGTTTTAAATATCCTGTTATCCTTAAATTAACCTGACATGGAACGTCACTGACAGAATTAATTCATTAGCTGGCAAGAAGAAAAATTTGAGGGATATAGCAAAGGAAGGAATAGAAAAGGAAAGGAAAAACAAAAACAAACCCAAGAAAGTGTTTATTATGGAGTGTGGTATGTTCTCTCTAATGACTTAGTGGTTCTCCTCAGCTCCTCCCAAGGCTGAAGGCAGTCAGATAAGGTCTGCCTCATTGCTGGGGACACTTGATGTTCCTTTACCTGCATGGCTAAATCCGACTGTCCTAGGAGAGTAATATATAGCTGTAGATTAGGATTTACTCTGTGTTAGAAAGTTTTTTACCTCTATTGCAATAGCGGAAATTCAGAATTTAAGTTTAAAAAGGGTTGTAACACCATCTTTTATGTTTTTTTTTCTGCAGATGGCAGGATTTCTATAGTATATCTAGTATGAGTTCCACATCTTGGCCTCTTATGCAACTTCTGCAGTCTCATCTCCACCGTCTAGAGACTAAATGGGATTTGCATGAATTTTAAACTCAACTGAAATACAGACTGCATTGTTAATATCACTTTCTTCTGGTTATTAACAGGTATTAATTCACTTCAAGTAGAACATGTCATCGTGTTTTAGGGATGCAGTTTAAATAGAACCATTATCATCTAGAAAATTACTTTTTGAAAATGGAATCATTTTAAGTAAATTTGCCTAAATTTTGTACTATTTTCCTTTTATGATGTGAAAAACGGTGTCCTACCTTTTCAGTTGTATACTATTTAATTAAATATTTTAGTTGAGAGGAGCATATTTACAAGTACAATTACAGTGCAAATTTTTCATTGATGGAGTAATTTTTTGTTTTTCTAAAGTAATTTTCATAGATTCTAATTTTTTCATATTTCAGTTATCTGAAATTATGATACATCTCTTAGTCACTCTGAAAAGCATTGTTTTATCCATTTTAGCATATTTTCATCCTTTGTGTTGCTTAAAATAATGGTAATTTTTTTTTAAGATTTATTTTTATTTACTTATGCATATAAGAACTGGGGTGTAGGTCAGACGTGCAGGATGGTGAGAAGATTCACTAGAGATAGTGGGGAGCAGAACAGGCAGATCTACTGAAATACACTGCTGAGGGGAGCAGTGTGCGCCTTATGTGGGTTAGCTCCCTGACCAGGGGTTGAACTCAGGCCACAGTGGCTAGGAATAACTTGACAGTGCCGAGACTTTAACCCCTATGCCACCAGGGCAGCCCAGTAGTGTGTAAAGTTTAAACATTATTTAGCAAAAGTTGGTGTTACAAAAGTTTAATGCTATTTTACTACTTCTTCAGTTAATTTAACTCTTATGTGGCATCTGTTCCTGTAACATTATCTAGGACAGGGTGTTCTTAACTGGAAGCAATTTTGCCCTCCTACCCCTGATCCCAGGACATTTGGCTAGTCTAGAGATATTTTTGATTGTCAGAATTCTGGAGAGAAAGGGACACTTATGACATGTAGTCGGGTCAAGTAATTGATGTTGTTATACATCCTGTAATTCAGATGACACCTTCCCACATCAAATAATTATTTGTTCTGAAATATCTGTACTGAGGATTTTTAGGTTGAGAAAACCTGCCTGGGAATACCTATGGGTTTAAAAAATTCATATTTTTTTAAGGAGTATATCAAGGGGCCTCCCTGGTGGCACAAGGGGTTAAGTCGCAGCACTATGAAGCTATCCACAACCACTGCATCACAAGTTCAATCCTTAGCTAGGGAGGTGACGCATGTGGTACAGCAGACCTCTCCTGTCTCGCTCGCTGCTCCCCTCAACAGTGTATTTTATGATATGTTCTTTAATTTTTTTGTCATCCTTTTCCCCCAACTTAGTCATATCAAACTGGTAAAGTCAGCAATTAGGAGCACTATAGTCCTTCCTTTAAAAGTTACTTTTGCAAAGCTACTAGAATGCTAAATATGCTGGTCATTTTTTGTTTAGCAGAAAAGTGAAAATACTGATTAAATCTCTTGAAGTTTTTGTTTTGCTGTCACTATACTTTCCCAAAGTCTGTTCTTATTCTAGTCTGAGCTGACTTGAATGGTTGTCTTTAGCTCCTCAGAAAATTAAATGTCGTCTGAAGACCGAGAAGCTCAGGAGGATGAATTGCTGGCTCTGGCGAGTATTTATGATGGAGATGAATTTAGAAAAGCAGAATCTGTCCAAGGTGGAGAAACCAGGATCTACTTGGACTTGCCACAAAATTTCAAGATATTTGTGAGCGGTTAGTTAATACTCTCTTAAGCAGATTTTTTAAAATAAAGATTATTCTCAATTTCTATCCTAAATTATTTATCATTGTGTTTATAAGCATTAGTGTAGATGATAGTATTATAGATTGAATGTAATTTTTCTGTTTTAATTGAAAATTAAAGGGCAGACAGTTTTCAATTTGATTCTATCTTTTTGACCTCTGAATTGGGTATTATCCGACATATTTCACGCACCCTAATTTTCTTCTGACTAGTAGTGGGTAGTTTATCAACCATGAGTTATTAGCTGTTCAATAGGGATGATAAAAGTGAAAAATGAAACAGTGTTTGTGAAAACACTTGGAAAGCTTTTAAGTACCATGGTAGTTGTTAATACTGTTTGGTTTCCACAATCATTTCAGCTACCATGACAACATGACACATGTTGTTACTCTGTGAAACTACTTCTTTTGATATAGTCATAGATGACTTTGCATACTTTCTCAAAATTTTTCTCCTATAAAGGCACTGAATAAAGTAAGTGTGATCACTTACAGTGAAATTTTGATTGTGAGAGTGTTTTGTGCTGCTTCTTGGCCTCAAGCCTAAGATCATTGTGTTGGCACAAGTTCTCCCAGCTATGATTCATGGGTAGTTGGCACATACTGGTCTAAGTAGGTCATGGCTTTTTGATAGAAATAAACATCCTTTTCTCTAGATTGTGTCTTTAATCATCTACTATAAAACAAGAAATGAAAACATTGTGTATTACTTGCTTGTTAGTGTTAGGAATTGTACTTAAAGGTGTATACAAGAACAAGTTGTGTATTGTTATTATAAATTTCATGGTGCCTTGTAGAATTTTCAAGGACTTACAAGATATTTTTTAAGGTGGCCACTATGAAGTTAAAATTAGGAAAGAGAAAGTGCTTCGGGGGAGGGTTTTTATACCCTCGCTAAAGCATTAAATCTTTGTTGAGCACTGCTCAACAGTATAGACACTCAAGTGTTGACCAACTGATCCTTTCTAATCTTTGTTTTTGGTTCAGGCAATTCAAATGAGTGTCTCCAGAATAGTGGCTTTGAATACACCATTTGCTTTCTGCCTCCACTTGTGCTGAACTTTGAACTGCCACCAGATTATCCATCCTCCTCCCCACCTTCATTCACACTTAGTGGCAAATGGCTGTCACCAACTCAGGTTAGACCCGAAACTTAATTTCTCCTATCCATTTTTAGAAACTTAAAAAAATCATCTTTAATTGAAACTACCTTGATGATCTTGAATTCAGTGCATGAAGAACAAATGGCTTTGATTTTGTAATTTTTTCCCCTTACCTTCATGATTCCTAATGTTAATGAATTGAAAATGTCTGGTATTTTTAGAAAGGATTGGCAATAATTAAAACAGTTAATCATTATGGATTATAACAGGAGTAACTTTTAATCAAGTATGTTGTTTCTGTTCTTGTCTTGCTGTTTCTGCATTTAATCTGTATTGTGATGGAGACTGTAAGGCCCTTATTACTTTCCCCAGTATTGGTATAACCTTTTTTTCCCCCTAGTTTTTTATCCATTCCTTAGATGAAAGATTTGATTC
Source organism: Galemys pyrenaicus (assembly GCA_019455555.1). Lineage (NCBI taxonomy): Eukaryota > Metazoa > Chordata > Mammalia > Eulipotyphla > Talpidae > Galemys > Galemys pyrenaicus. The sequence goes on along the minus strand of JAGFMF010012132.1, from coordinate 3,675,036 downwards.
ATTTAGGAAGACAAAAATTCAGCTAATGTAGTTATAGTAAAATTTTTCAGTAAACATAAGTAATATCATCTTTAGACATCTGTATGTTAATAACAAATAATTCTTGGCCAGTCTTGCATAGGTGTAAATTCACACACAGAAACGTGTGTGATGCCTGTGGGTATCTCATTAAGGCTTGATATTGTATTACAAGCCTTCATTTCTTCTGTGTTATATATCCGTTTTTAGTAAAAACCTCAACTTCTTGATTGAGACATAAGTATGACTTGGAGCTAATAAAGAGTATTCTGTGGTAGATAATGGATCAATAGCAGCTACTTTTCTAGATGTCATGATGAAGATTGATAGGCTGATGTATATTAAGACAAAAGCTGTCAGTTAACTTGACCTCAAGGAATAGCTTGTCAGTTTTCTCTCTCTGATCATGTAATTTTCACTCCCCCATTACTTACCAATCTAACCTTTTAGATGAGAGTGCTATTATAAAATTGAGCTTGAAAACAATTAAAAGTAAAAAGGAACAATTGATGTAGAATTAAAAGGTATATTATCTTAGATTTTAATATCTGTGCAACAGGCAGTACATATAAGACTGGATTACTTGCTCAAGAATATCATGACTTTGACATGTAGGTCATTGATAGTTGACTTAATTATTTAGTTACTTATAGTTCTGATTCTCTAGAGAACTCTTAATTGTTTACATGCGCCACGCACACATATATGTACAAAATAAGGGTAGGTTAACTGGGAGTGTGGTTGCAATCTCAGATTATAAAGCCAAATAGCATTAACTTCATCCTGCATTTAATCTGAGGGTGTGAGCAGAAGAGAGTTGTTCGTTATTTTATGTTATACTGCTAAAATTATAGTACGATTCTCTTATCAGATAAATTTTTTATATATAATTAACATTTTAATTAATCTTTTGTTCCTTCCTGGTTCTATTCTTGTTCATTGCTGGACCTTCATTCCCTGGCATTATGCATTTCACTTGTTTACAGTGAAGGTGGACCTGTCTTTTGCTGAATTGGAACTGGTAGAAAGAAGGGATGTAGGTTTAATTTTGTAGTGTTTTTCTTCTCTCTAGTACATACACAGTCTTTTGTTCTTTTCCTCTATGCATATCTTCTTCCCTCAGATTTATGTGTATCCCAGCTACCTCTTTTGAGAAGAGGCTGGAGAAGAAAAGAGGATGGAGGAAAATGGTTTCTTCATTGGACTTGGTGGCTCAAACAGCACTCAGCTTCCCCTTTAATGTTTATTTCATTTTTCACACTGCAGCAGGTTACTGAAAAGTGCGGTTGATGTGAGCATGAATATGGGGAAAGCCTTCATTGTCCAATCTTGAACTGCTCAATAAGTGTTTAAGTTCATGTCTGTGTGGGGTTTAGTGAATAGTACTGTACACAGCAAGGAATGGAAAAGTGATCCCTTTTCATATGGTATTTAAATTTATAAAATTTGTTTGCATCAGGGAGACTTTTCTCCCCCTTAAGGTTCACCTTTTTTTTTTTTTTCCTTAGAAAAAAATGCTTATTCTCAAGCTCTACTTACATAAATTTTACATTTCTTCTTTTTTTTTAAATATTTATTTATTTATGCATACAAGCACTGGGGTACAGGCCAGAGGTGTGGGGGAGGGTGAGAGGATTCACCACAGACAGAGCAGGGGGCAGAATAGGCAGAGCAACTGAAGTACACTGCTGAGGGGAGCAGCGGGCACNNCAGGAGAGGTCTGCTGCGCCATGTGGGTCCCCTCCCTGGCCGGCAGCAGGGATCGAACTCGTGCTGCAGTGGCTGAGGTTTGCTTCATAGTGCGTTGCTTAACCCACTGCGCCACCAGGGAGGCCCAAATTTTACATTTCTAATGAAAAATCCTGTTATATTTGTCTTTCAAATTGAACACACCCCTATTTAAGAATGTAGAAGTGTGAGTTATTAAAATAACATTGGTTTACAACACTTACTATTTCTCACCTCAGCAACTATATATATCACACTACATGTACCACCAAATTTCCAGTTATCACCCATCTCGAAAAAATTGGTCCCCTCTATACCTTCCCTCCCTTTCCTTTCCCTATGGTAACACCATTCTTGAACAGACCACTTTTTAGGAGGAAAAGTCAAAGTAGTTTAAACTTGGTTGCTTAGCTTTGGGAGTGTGAACTTTCCTGTGGCAGCCAAACCATACTGAGCGATTGTTATCATGTCCAGGTTCAATAACAGTCTGCTTCCCTCCATGAAACCAGGATCTGCTGCAAACCCAGACTGCTTAATTAAAATCCGTTTGGAAATCTGAATAGCGAGGACTCTGTTAGTGATTCTTTCACATGAGTTGACTTTTTGATAGGACTGAAAGATTTTATTTTAAAATGTTGATGGCATTTTTAAACTGCTCTTTTTCTAACCATTATTGCAGGGTACCAGTAGGGCTAGAACCCCAAAGGAATATAAACATCTAATTTTAGAACTAAATCTCTTATCTGAGATAAATAATACTAAAACAAGGAGCAAATAAAGAGTAGAACAAAGTCTTCCTTTTCAGTTCATGTAAACCTGGTTGTATATCTTTCTCTCATTTTCATACTTCTTTTAGCTTCTGACCCTGTATTCTGCTGTGACTCATGTTACTGATAGTTTAAAAAGTGCTGTGATAAACAATACTGGTGCTGTTTTACAGCACAGTAGTCACAGAAGTGAAAAAAAATCATGTTGGACAGTATAAGGGCCTAAGTTATAAGTTAAAAAGATTTCAAGGGAAATCAGGAGTTGACTGCAACATCATCTTTCCAAACTCACCAGTATCCATATGTGTTTTCTCCTAGCTCTCTGCCCTCTGCAAGCACTTAGACAACCTGTGGGAAGAACACCGTGGCAGTGTGGTCTTGTTTGCCTGGATGCAGTTTCTTAAGGAAGAGACCCTGGCATACTTGAATATTGTCTCTCCTTTTGAGCTCAAGATGGGGTCTCAGACAAAAGTGCAGAGAAGGACCACGCAGACTTCGCCCAACACAGAGCTAGATTTTGGAGGAGCTTCTGGATCTGATGTAGACCAAGAAGAAATTGTGGATGAGAGAGCCGTGCAGGATGTGGAATCATTGTCAAGTCTGATCCAGGAAATCTTAGACTTTGATCAAGCTCAGCAGATAAAATGCTTCAATAGTAAATTGTTCATGTGCAATATCTGTTTCTGTGAGAAGCTGGGTAGTGAATGCATGTACTTCTTGGAGTGCAGGCATGTATACTGCAAAGCTTGTCTGAAGGACTACTTTGAAATCCAGATCAGAGATGGCCAAGTTCAATGCCTAAATTGCCCAGAACCCAAGTGCCCTTCAGTGGCCACCCCTGGTCAGGTAACTCTACTCTGCTGAAAACTGCCTCCTACTTCTCTTTCAGAGAGGGAGCCATCATCTCAGAAACTTCCTTGATAGGACTTACCAGTCTAGTCTAGACTTTGGAGCCAGTCCCACACATCAATTTCACTCTATCAAGAATGCTATGGTCTGTTTTTGCTGGCTAAGAAGGTGGTTAAGTAAATGTTTCCTTTGCTAACTTCAGAATGGAAGGTTCTAGGCAGGAATGAATGATAAAAAAGAAGTTAGAAAGTAATTCTGGTCATTTACTTTGTATATCTGCTAGGATCCCATCAATTATGAGTAATCACTAGCCTGTGAATGGCTAGGGTCTGAAGGGGAAAGCCTTGGAATTGAATCATCTGTAGACATTGACATAGGTCCATGTACTCAGATTAAAAAACAAATCAACTTTATTAAAGCATAAACATCCAAAGTGTACCATTTGCTTAGTTTTGACAAATTCGTAGACCCATATAGCCACTTTATTAGTGAAGATGCAGACTTGCCATACTTGATTTGATTTTGACGTGAGATAATTTATGAGCATCTGGTTTGTACCAGCATACTAGAAGATCTCTTCAGGGTCAGAACTGGTTGGAGGATTGTCAGACCTCTGTGTTTTATATTTCCCTTCAGGTCAAAGAGCTAGTGGAGGCAGACTTATTTGCCCGTTATGATCGCCTTCTTCTCCAGTCTACCTTGGACCTGATGGCAGATGTGGTGTACTGTCCCCGCCCATGTTGCCAGTTGCCTGTCATGCAGGAACCTGGCTGCACCATGGGTATCTGTTCAAGCTGCAATTTTGCCTTCTGTACCTTGTGCAGATTGACCTACCATGGGGTCTCTCCATGTAAGGTGACTGCAGGTAAGTTGTAACTATGAACTCAATTCCCCTGTATTTTACTCCCACTCTACTTCCTCTGCGCCTCCCTTCCCCAAAAAAGAAGAAAAAGCCTGATCACTTCAGTTTGGAAGTGAAATGAAAGGATACTTTAACAGGTATTTTTGTATCAGTTATTCCTGGACTGTGGGGATATAGAGTGATACATTGCCCTCTTGGAACTTTTATTCTAAGGGGGAGGGCAAAGGAGACAGGCAAACAAAATAAGACAATTAGATGGTAATAAGTACTAAAGGGGAAAAATAAAACAGATATAGGATATGAAATGTTCTGAAGGAAGGAGGTTTGGGATTTCCCTTAGGGAAACCAGAGGCATCCTCACTGGAAAACTGGTTAGAGTAAAATTTAAGCAAAGGAAAGAAGCCATGCAGGTATCAGAAAACATTTCAGAGCAGGCTGGCAGGGCAGTTTTTGGTCATGAACATGGAATAATATTGATCTAGTTGGCAAATACAGACCCTCTAAGCTGCCACTATAGTTTCCATGGCATAAATGTCTGCTTAGTCATCAAGTGAGCCCAAGAGAGTCCTTAGAATCTTCCTCAGCATAACATTTCAGAAAGTCACGCTCTTTAAAAAAAAAAAAAAGGCTACCCTCTACTGAAGTAGACACAAGAGGTGAAACTTGTTTGTCATTTCTGATATATCAGACCCAATTGAATTTGGCTTGGTGACTTAGTCTTTCTTAGACTAATAGGAATGATGATAGTAGCTCTTCCTAGCGTCATTATAAGGATGAAATAGGCGATTGTGCTACTCAGAGTTGTTGTATTTGTTATACTGGCCTGTGGCAAAATAAATACAGAATTGAGAGTTAAGGTTAGAAACTATTAGTTATTTCAGGGGCCTCCCTGGTGGCGCAGTGGGTTAAGCAACACACTATGAAGCAAACCACAGCCACTGCAGCATGAGTTCGATCCCTGCTGCTGGCCAGGGAGGGGACCCACATGGCACAGCAGACCTCTCCTGCCTTCGCCCGCAGTGTTTCAGTCAGTCTGCCTGTTCTGTTCCCGGCTCTGTCTCTGGTGCTCCTCTCACCTCCCTGGACTCTGGCCTGTACCCCAGCTTTAAAAAATAAATAAACTATTAGTTACTTCATAGAGTAATCAAATCCAAGAAATCAAATCTAAGTCTTGTATTTTTAGTTTTCTTCCATTTTTCTAATAGTTAATTTGATTTTGTTTTGTAAAAATATTGACCCTTGGCAGTGTGGGGAAAATTGGTCCTTCCTAGGTAGTTTGAGAACAATGGGCTAATACATATAAAATCCAAAGTGATAATTCTAAATACAAATATTACCATAGTTACGAATTGCTAATGTTAGCAAAGTGTTCTTTTTCTCCCTGGGGGGAGAATGAGTAGATCCTTCTAGTTGCCTGGAGTAGAATCTTATAGTGAATTTGGGCAGATGAGATGGAGAATTCACAGGAGTGCATATAAACTCCACTGTAGACTTGTAATCTTACCATTAAGAGGCTAGAGTATATTTCAGGTATTTCTCAGCATTTGGAGAAGAAATTGAAGATAGGCTTGGGGACTTAGCAAATTTGGGGATCTTTCTTTGTATATACATCTATTCCTATGTAGATGTTACCATATAAGATACATGAAATGCTGTTATATTTTATATGCTGTTTTATTTACATGAAATGCTGTTATCATCTTAAGCCTTTGTCCTTAAGATGTCTAGAAACATCCAGAAGAATACCCTTATGTTTATTGTAGCACTATTTATAATCGGTAAGACCTGGAAACAACCCAAATGCCCAAAAATAGATGACTGGATCAAGAAGATGTGGTATATATACACAATGGAATACTATTCAGCAATCAAAAAAGATAAACTAGAGTCATTTGTAGAAACATGAATGGAGCTGGAAGGCATTATGCTCAGTGAAATAAGTCAGAAGGCAAGAGAAAAATATCAGATGGTTTCACTTTTAGAAGGAATATAAAGGAACAAAAAAAGAACTCAAGGAAAAGAAAAACACAACAAGAACAAAAAGACAAAGACAAAAGGCGCCTTGTGGGGGTGGAGGACTGGGATGAAGGCAGAGCAGAAGGGACTGAGGTGACGGTGCACTGGTGAAATGGTGGGAATTCCATGGGGACTACAATTGATGTCAAATATATATAGCTAAATTTATTTTAAAAAAGATGTCTAGAAACACAAAATGAGTTACAAAAGGAATAAAAATGACAGGCTAAAAAGATACATGTCTGCTGCATCTAAGTAGTGGTGATGGAGCCATGGGAAGGCACAGCACAGAGAAAGGATTCACATGTGAAGGAAAGAATGTAATAGGATTGTGTTCCAGATGTCCACTGTCTAAAGAAGACATACCTCTAATATTAGAAAAGTAAACAAATAAAACAGCAAGAATAATAAAACACTGTTGAGATAGGTTTTTAATTAATTGTGTTGAAAATTTAAGCAACAGAATTGTAATCAGAAGACTTTTGTCTACAAACAAAGCCTTTGGGAATGGCTGTCTGTTCCATTTGAGTTAACTGAGAGTAGTAGAAGCCAGGTTGAAGAGTGTCAAGGGGAAAGGTGACAGGAGGAATTTTTCAGTGCCTGTGAGTAGAAAATTTTATTCACTGACTTAAAAAAAATACAGAATTAAACACTCTTTGCCTCTAAAGGTGCTTTTGTTTGTTAAACATTGTTCATAATCAAATGGTAAATGATGCTGACTTAGTAGAAAATCTGTGACTTTCAACTTTTGTGTCATTTAGGTAAGTCATTTTTTTGGACTATATATTACTAATAGCACAAAATGCCAACATTAGTACATCAAAATCAAAGGAAAATGATAAACTACTATTTAATACCTTTAGCAAATTCACTAATTGATGGATTTCTTTTCATCCTTGTCACTTGTGTGTGTAATCTGTTTTTCTGGGTTTTACTTAAAGATTTCTTTATGCATATAAGAACCGGGTAAAGGTGAGAGAATTCACCAGAGCCAGAGTGGGGAGCAGAACAGGCAAATCTACTGAAATATACTGCTAAGGGTGCATGCAGCCGGTGAGATAGGAAAGGTCTGCTGTGCCATGCGAGTTAGCTCCCTGGTCGGGGATTAAACTCAGGCCACCAGTAGCTGGTGATAGCTTTATAGTCCTCAGACTTTAACTACTATGCTACCAAGGAGGCCCTGTGTATGTGATTTTTTTCCCTAATTATAAGTACACTTTTTCTTATAATGAGTATTTTATTTGGGTTGTAGTCATCCTAATTATAAGTCTTTAATAACCAAATATTATATCATCGAATAACTCTTTTGCACCTAATTATTCCCTTGTACATTTAATTTGCTTTTTATTGTTATAATCATCTCTATGTATATAACTATTCTTTCCTATCAAAAGGCCCAAGAATAACATCATTGAGTAGTCAAAGGTGATGGTATTTTTAAATGGCTTTTAGTGAGTGTTGCAAACTTGTATAAAAGTTAATTTTCCATTTCACTTTCTAGAAAAATTAATAGACTTACGAAATGAGTACTTGCAAGCAGATGAGGCCAATAAAAGATTTTTGGAACAGAGGTATGGTAAGAGGGTGATTCAGAAGGCACTGGAAGAGATGGAAAGTAAGGAGTGGCTGGAAAAGAACTCTAAGAGCTGCCCCTGTTGTGGGACTCCCATAGAGGTAAAGTGTGGGTCAGACTTGTAGGAAAATAGACTCACAAGCATGTTATGATTCTCTCAGGAAACCTATTAATTTTATAACTAGTTAAGGAAACACATTTTGGTATATATTAAGCCATTTTATTTGGAAGATGCAAATTCACTACTAAGTACTATTATTGACTTTAAATATATATAGACTTTACAAGATGCTTTCATATATTGATATTTATTACTACATTATATCCACCTCAAAACAGCAAGTTGCAAGCACTTCAATGGACTCTTAACGCATCTGTGTGACTAAAATAAGCAAAAAAAAAAAAAGAGAGAGAGAGAGAGATCCAGCCTGACTTCTCAGAACTATTTATCCTGGAATTTAAAACACTTATTTAACAATTATATAGACATTTTCTCCATGTGAAAAATGTTTGAGCCAAAATAGACAGATACACCTATTGCTTCTTGACAAAGTTTAATATGTTTCAAAATAGAAATATATCTTTGCACTGGATTCTACTGTTCCAATCCATTTTATTTCAACTGAACCTAGTAGCAATTCCCCAGTCACTCCATTAAAGAACCAGCATTCTATTTAACAGCTTCTGCCATTACTCACCCCTGTGAGGAGTGAAATGTTCCCTTATATTTATATTAAAAGTTTAAAGCCACGCATACTGATGCCAAACATTTTAATGAATATTTCACTACATATTCCACTTACAATATACATAGTTTGTATTTACCATTTTACTGGAAGAAATTTTGCTAAGCAGCTAGTTATAGGAATATCTGCTAAATATTTTCTATATTTTACTTGAAATGCAAGAGAATAGGCACTTAATAGTTGTCAATGTGTTTCCTGTAGATCTCAATCCTCCATGAGAGACAGGAGAAGACTGGGAGAATGTTGTATTGAATCTTTTTGGCAGATGCATTTCTGTTTTGCAGCCTTTCATATTTTTCTCTTTTCCACCAGAAATTAGATGGATGTAACAAAATGACCTGTACTGGCTGTATGCAATATTTCTGCTGGATTTGCATGGGTTCTCTTTCTAGAGCAAACCCTTATAAACATTTCACTGATCCCGCTTCCCCGTGTTTTAACCGGTAGGTACACACAAAATCCTCTAAGCTCATTAGCAGTTTTTGGTACTTAATGCACAGAAATCTGGTGTTTTACTTAAGTACTTTGACTTATTGAGAGAATTCTCTTACAGTATTTTCTGACATATATGAATTTTTCTGTTTTCTTAAAGATGATAAAAATATACTATCTGGAAATTTGACTATATTTCTATCCTCAACTTTTTTTTTTTTTTAAGATTTATTTATTTATGCATACAAGCACTGGGGTACAGGCCAGAGGTGTGGGGGGGTGAGAGGTTCACCACAAAGAGCGGGGAGGAGAACAGGCAGATCAACGGAAGTGCACTGCTGAAGGGAGCAGCGGGCGAGGCAGGAGAGGTCTGCCGCACCATGTGGGTCCCCTCCCTGGCCGGTGGCAGGGATCGAACTTGTGCTACAGTGGCTGCGGTTTGCTTTATAGTGCGTTGCTTAACCCACTGCGCCACCAGGGCAGGCCCTATCCTCCTCAACTTTTTACAGTGAAAAATTTCAGATGCACAGAAAAGTTGAAAGGATGGGACTATGAATAGAAATCACCAAAATTAGCAGTTGGTGATAGTTTGCCATATTTGTTCTCAGACATTATGCTGAAGTACCTAACCTTAAGTTGGAGATGTTTTTTCTTTCATTACTTTTAGGTATCTTCTAAGATAAGAAATCTCTACATAAAAAGAATATTTGATGATAATGGAATACTATCATTTAATGACTGTATTTAAAATGTCCCAATTATCCATAAAATATCTCAGAGAGCTGTTCTATTGAACCAGACTATAATCAAGTTGGGTCTTTGTATTTGGTTCTCTCCCTTTAATCTTTTAATATAGAAAACTTGCCACACACACTCCTTTTTTATTGTTGTTGAAGAGAACATTAACTTTTTGAAGGGGTGAGGGCACCCTTACTTGCTAGAGTTTTGTTTCTCCATGGTGTCTGGTTTGTTTCTCCCACCTCTCTATTTCCTGTAAACTAGAAGTTAGATCTAGATATAGAGTAACATTTTGACAAGAATACTGCATATTGTATAACATCAGGTTTATAATGTCAGACTGTCCCACTATTGGTATGTTCTCACTATCACTTGCTCCATTATAAACGTAAGTTTTCTTTTTTGTTATTAATAGGTAATCTATGGGGTGATTCTGTGGCATAATGTGAATATTTTGTGCTCCCACAGCTCCAATTTGAGGGTCAGTTGTTCATCTTTGTCAAGTTAGTAGACATCTATCTATAAAATACTTACAGTGATTGGTGTTATCAAATTATGAGAGAAGAAACAAGCTCTGCCTGTGAACAATTGGAAATCTAGTGTTGCAAGTTGCTTAAATTTTAGGTAACATAAGGGAAGCAGGACAAGTTGGCAAATATAAAACTTTCTACAAATGGAGACTACAAGGACTATGAAGAGTAAATAGCCATAATGTAGTTAGGGTGCCTTGAAAGAGCTTAACTTCTTCTGGACTGTCAAGCTTGACTTATTCTACATCTTGTACACACTGAGTATTACTTTTGTGATACCCACCTCCCATTATTGTTTATCCCTCATCCTGGGGAGTTTATATCCTAAAAGGGTTATTTTTACCAACTTTAAGGCAACTTGTTCAGAAGGACCTATCTTTCAGCCTCCCTTATTAGAATGACTAAAAGAGAGAAGATATACAAATAGATTATCAGAAGAGTGCAGGAAGTATTTTGAGAGATGGGAAGAAATTACATTCAGTTTCTTCTAAGTGCATAAAAATGTACCTTATTTTACGCTTCCACAGGTTGTTCCATGCTGTGGATGTTAATGGAGATATTTGGGAAGATGAGATTGAAGATTAATTGATTCCTACTGCTCAAGATGTGGAAGCGGAATGGTTTGCCCTAGCCTTTTGTTGAGTACACAAAGTAACTTTGCGGGATATTTAGGGTTCCATTCATTTATTCTTCCTATGTAGAAGATACGGAAGAACGAGATTTATATTTTCCATGTGGTACTACTGATTGAGGCACATTTACACATTTTTCAGTGTAACAAAATTGAAAAAATTATAAACCAAAGGTTCAGAAAATGTAAACTAGAAAATATTAAATTACAATGTGCCAGAATCTCTGATAGTTAAACATGAACTATTTATTTTATTTCCCAAACTTTAGATCAGGAGAGGGATCAAGAGTTGAACTTAGAGACCTCTTTATTTCTGAGAAGCAACCCTCTAAGACATTCTGTGGGAGTCCCCTCAGTACTACTGCTTACAACTGGGGTGGGTAGAAGCCTTATTAAAACTGTACCAAGAGCCTGATCTTATTTACTCTATTACATTCCTTCCAACCTAAATCTTTGCTAAGTTAGTTCTCCAAAAGGGGCCCTTTACTCTATAACTGGATGACCCAGTGTCATTTTGATCTATTGCTTTTCTGAATAAAAATTTATAGATAATTTAAAAATTATTTTTAATACCACAGACACCTGATATTTATTAGTGGTATATACAGTCCACTGGTTTTGAGCCAAATCTAGAATTTAATGATATTGACAAAGAAGGATTTCAACTCTTTTCAACTTTCCTGGGCAGTAGAGCCTAGATTCAAAGCAATTTATCTTTGCTACTTTTGTTCTGCATTGTCTCCCTGGCCCTACCTTCCTTTGGTAAGGACAATTTTAATACTAACTCCAGCAGCTTAAATTTTCATTTCTTCTGCTGGAATAGGAGAAAAGCCTAATATATTCCCAAAGTGAACAAGCTAAACTGTCTTTATCTGCTTTTTGAACTCCACACCTATGTTATTCCAGTACTAACTTTCTGAATTCTTTGTCTAAGTCTTCTCTAATGAGCTGTGGGGAATTTGACGTCTCCCCTTTTTGGTCAGAGCAGTGTTTGAGGGTATAATTTTGGCTTGATACCTAGATTGTTATTTCTAGGCTTTGTTGGATTTTTGAAAATTGTCTTTCCATGTGGTTTTGGTGAGTGGCCTGGTAGCAAAATAAGTTTTCTGGAAAAAGAGGGCAGAGGAATTCAGCTGCAGCTGTGAATATGTTCTTTTTTTCCTTACCTTGTCATTGAATACTGGGACATCACTTTTAACTGTTTTATGTGTGTATATCCAAAGAGTCAGCAAGGACTGTTTCTGGATTGTCAATGAGAATGCTTAATCTTGAAAATAAAAATAATTTAAAAACTATCATAATTAGAGGTGAGTTGCTACTTTATTTGTTTTGTCTCTAAGGCAACTAGTCACATTTAAAAACTATTTGATATATAAACACATTCAAATGAGAAGAAAAAAGTTAGGGAAAAGCACCACTTTTACCTGGGCTTGTAACTGACCTAAGTTTAATTCCCATATTTTGTTTAAACCTCATAGTTTCATGAACATTTTATCTAAGAACTCAAGTTAATTTAAAGAATAAGTTGAAGATAAGAAATGGAAATTAAAGCCATTACTTTCTTTACTTGAGAAGAGTGCTTCTGTGAACAGGAGTTTAATTCTCAATTTTTCAATAGTTGCTTCTCAGCTCTGTAGTGCCTGGACTAGTAGATTTTTGTTTGGGGCTATTGTACATCATAGTGGAGGTAGGAAAGAAGCCTTTAAATGCAGTTGCATGAGATAGATAGGAGGAGTTTTCCTGTTGTGTTAAAAAACACAACCAGTGGTTAGTCTCTAAATCTAGTTTGTTTATCAGAGTGTTCATTCCATAGTTCCAAAATCTTCACCCTTAATATTAACAGATAATAGGACTTGTGAAGTCTTATTTTTGAGGCCTGAATTACGAGCTACTTTTAGGATGATATAGCTTTGACTTTGAGTGAAATGAAACATTGGGTTATCCCCCTGGAGACCCTTGGAATGAGTTTGTGGGAGGCTGGGTGTACCAAGTATATGATAGAATAAAGAGTTTTATACCATACTGTGAAAGCCTTTTTTACAGGTGGACTGGCATTTGCCTTCAGTTGATGTGGACCCATGAGGCTCACCATGTCTCTTGACTTCACATGAAAGCTGTAAATCGAGAACTGCTAAAAGGGAAAAGCTACATTAATAACTTTTAAAGTCAAATAGAGGTTTTATGTTTAAGCTTGTGATTGAAGTAACTTAAGGATCTGCTTTTTTGTCAAGAGTTTTTGCATCTATATTCATCAATGATATTGATCTGTAATTTACTTTTTTTGTGATGTCCTTGTCAGATTTTGGTATTGGATAATGCTGGCCTCATAAAATGAGTTTGGATATTTTCTCTTTAATTTTTTGGAAGACTTTGAAAAAACTAGATATCAAGTCTTCTTTGAATGTTTGTGGAATTTACCATTAAAGTTAAATGGTCCTAGATTTTTTTGTTTTAGAATAGTTTTAGATTTACAGAAAAATTACAAAGATTACATATAGAGGTCCCATATACATCACACTCATCTCCCATACTATTAACATCTGACATTAATGTGCTACATTATTGTTACCTACAATCCATAGTTTATTTAAATTTCCTTGTTTTTTTCCTAATGGCCTTTATCTTTTCTGGGATGCCATCCAAGATAAACCACATACTACATTTGGCCTCTTGTCTCCACAGGCTGTCACAGTTGTCCTATCTATTTTTATTGTTAGTGCTACATAAACATCCATTAGATCTTGAGGTTCCTGCATTAGTCAGGAGCTAAAAAATTTATCTTGAATACTAATGACCTAATCCTAACAGACTTAGCAAATCAGTAAAATTCTTTTGATTCAGGTCTTATGTCATCATAAATGTCATAAAATGACATAAAAACAGTCAAATAGTTATTTTCTTGAGACACTTCACTTGCTGTGTAATTTTCTTACTTTACTTTGAGTAAATCATTAAACATGGGACAAGTTCATCAGATTTATGGGTTAGCTGGACCCACAAGGCTCTGTACTGCTACAGCCTGCCATCTCAGAAAAATTCTGAGTCTCATGAACAAGCATTGAGTGGAAGCATTGCTTCCTGTTTATTAGATGTATAATGGAGAAACGATTCAGCAACCCTATTTTGAAACCTGGATCATTGTCAACAAGGTCGTTTTTTGGTAATGGAGGATTTTTGATCACATTAGAAGTCCATTAATATACTCAGTGTTTTTTTTTTTAAAGATTTATTTATTTATGCACACAAGCACTGGGGTACAGGCCAGAGTTGTGGGGAGGTGAGAGGATTCACCACAGACAGAGCAGGGAGCAGAAGAGGCAGATGGACTGAAACACACTGCTGAGGGGAGCAGCAGGCACAGCAGGAGAGGTCTGCCTCGCCATGTGGGTCCCCTCCCTGGCCGGCAGCAGGGATCGAACTCATGCTGCAGTGGCTGCGGTTTGCTCCATAGTTCGTTGCCCAACCCACTGCACCACCAGGGAGGCCCTATACTCAGTGTTTTTTGTTGTTGTAATTAAGAGAAAATTAGGGTTAATCAGATAAGGTAATTATAAAACCATGTCACGGTTTACTTCGAAAAGGAATTTTAAAATTTTAACTGGAATTTTCAATCTCTCCCCCAAGTGTTAACTTTGTCAATAGGCATCACCAGTAGGTGGCAGCAGTTCCCATGTTATAAAAATGCACTAAATGGTTATGATAGTTATATTTGTTACAAAAGTAGGTTTATTTCAGGGAATTTAATTTTCCTCAGTGTGTTTCACTTAGTCCATTATACACCTTGAAACCATAATGGAATCTGATTTACCAAGAATGCAGGAACAGCAGTATTAACAAAAAGAGTAAGACCTCTTAAAGCTATATTTGAGCCATACCATAGCTGACACAGTTGTTACGCTGGGAAGTGTCGCTTCTGGTAGTAGCACTTTATAGTTTCTAAAGTAAGGGAATTAAGTTTTGTCCGAAGCCCCTGGATAGGATGGAGGAATTGTAGCACTGGTACCTTCCGATACTGGAAAGAACAGCCAAATAGTCTGCTACCTGAACTTTAGCTAAATATAAAAATCAGTTGACAGACAAGACCGAGGTTTGAGGGTGTTCTTAACAAGTATTTATGATAATTATCAACTTAATTCAGATTTCCTGATGATTTACCACTTCAAGGATTTTCCTGTTTCTTTGAACCACAGGCTGTCTTGGAGAATGTGCACCTTAAAAACTTAATGAGATTCTGATGCCAAAGTTGCTAAGTACAGAGTCAGCAGTTAGTTTTTTCTTGTTTTTTTTTTTCTTCTTTATTGAATGAACAAACTAATATTAATGCAATACAAGTGCATATAAATTTTAAATGTGATTATATGTCTTCTTAGTCCTTTTAATATTTCTTGAAACCTGTTGTGTTTCTTAGTATTCATTCACTTATTTTAGTGCATATTTATTATTCACTTCCTAATGGACCTTACTGTTTTTTTAAGTGCTGAGAATGTAGCAGTAATTAGAATAGACATATATCTCCTACCCTTGTAGAACTTAAAAATTCTGGTGGAAGGAGTGATACCATATAAATTTCATGGTACATCAAAAGATAAGTGCTCTAGGGAGAAGCTGGGAGAGCCAGAGGGAGTTGAGAAGGCAGAGTGATGTTGGGATTTTTGAGTGGATAAAACTTCATCAAGATAGCACTTGGACAGAGGTTTGGCAGTGTGTGAGTAAACCTTGTGCATAACAGGGCCCCTTAGAGTGGTAACACACTGGAGGACTCTAGGAATAGCACTGTAGCCAGTAAGGGCTGAAGCAGATGAGGTGGGGAAAATAGAGTGGCGAGTGGAGGGTACGGCAGACTGCATAGGGCTTCATGTCAACTTTGGCTTCTACTCTAAAATGGGAAACTTTGGAGGACTTTGAGCGCAAGTGTGACTTAGTTTTAAGGGAGTAAGGTAAGCAAGGTAAAAACAGACCAGTTAAGGGATTATATCAGTGATTCAGGTGAGAAGTATAGGTGACTTGGACCAGTGTGCCAGCACTTTGAATTTTGAGACATGGTCAAATTCTGTATTTACCTTGAAAGGGAAACTAATAGGATTTGCTGACAGAGTGGATGTATAAGTGAGGTTTCAGAGTTAAACTTCTAGGTATTTTTGTCCAAGCAGCTGAGGTAAAGAAACCTGTAGGTAGCACAGATTTATATATGAAGATTAGGAATCTAGTTATAGACACATGAATTTGTGACCCTGGTAGTTATTTTAATGGAGATATTAGGTAGGCAGTTGGGTATTCTTGCCTAGTCTAAAAAGGAGACTCAGGCTGGAGTTGACGATGTGGGAGTCAACATATGGATGTAGTTAAGGCTCTGAGTCTAGACAAAATGACCAAAGAAGTGAGTTGTACAAAGTGAAGAGGTCCAAAGACTGAGTTCTGGAAGCAGTCCATGCTGAGTCAGGGAGTTGAAGAGGAACCAGTAGTTTCCCAGAGTGGCCACTCAGGTAAAAAAAACAGCAGTGTGATGTCTAGGAAGTCAGTTCATTTGAAAGAAGGAGCTGTGTCAGTTACTGAATATTAGTCAAGTTATAGTAGTCCTGAGGATTAATTTAGCAATCAGTATGGGGTCATTGGTGCTATTTCATTAGAGAGGAAGTGAAAATCTGTGGTGTTTGAGAAGGAATGAGGTATCCTCACTATGAGAAAAAAGCCAAGAAACTGAAAATCATATTTATCAGAGAATTGAAGTCACAGGTCAAGCCATGACAGAAACTAGAGAAGAAAACTGCAGAAAATATTGATCAAGCAGAAGCTGCTAGAGCCAATAATCAGGATTTAAACAAACTGTTGGGGCTGCAAGTGGACTAACTTTAGAGTTAAATTCTCCTGGGAACTGCCACAAAGGGTTTTATTTCCAGGGACTCCACCAGGTTCTCACTGTGAAATGGCACATAAATCCCCTTGTATTTCATTCTGGGGGAATGGAGAAAGTACTCATTTTGAGTTATATTCAGCTCTGTTCTTGGCAGAGTCTGCCTTCAGGGAAAAAGACTGACTGTTTTCTCTGACTCAGAGCACGTGTATTTGGATGGCTTGAGCCCCCTCTAGCCTGCCTCTCTCATAAGAGCAGGGAAAGGCCAGGAAACTTCTGGAAATCTTAGCCCAGGGACTCTAGCCCACTAAAACACTTAAAATATTTAATTGTAAGATTATAAAATACTGTCTGTTTTTAACACCATACCACCTGTAAGGCTCCGGGATTACAACTGGATTCTAACTCTCAAAGCACTATGAGGCCAACTCTATTTTGAGGAGTTTCTAGGGAAATCCAAAGATAGCCGGGGAGACATAAACAAGGGCACCAAAGAAAATTGAAGCCTCTGACACCTATGACAGACATTAAACACAGCTTAGGTGCTAGCCAGATAAAGGTGGGATCTAGTGCACAAGTGGAGCACTGCCTGAGGAACAAGTAACAGGAAGAATGCAGAGTAGGAAGGCAGGGACAGTAGATAGGGGTATGTGATGATGGGAACTTGTGTAAATTCTTTTGATTGCTTCTGTTTGTAAGGTCATCAGCTGAGAGAAAAGTTGGAAAAGGGATTGGATACTTGGACTCTTCAAGGAGACAATGGACTAGATTATAGTGTGATTACTTGCCAGCTGGTGTTAAGGACACACCTGAAGCTGAATTACTGTGGTGTTTTACCTATATGACTCAGCATTTTGTGACATGTCTTACTGGAAGTATCTGCACACTTCAGTAGCATTTCATCACAATAAAGATTTTGCTTCTCAGGAAAGAGGCATCAAACTTGCAAAGTTAGATCTCCTCAGTAGGTCAGTTGGCTAATTCATTATCATGTACTACTGTTTCCCTTAGTTACTGTGTCCAATCACTACCTTGGGGGAAAGGGCTATCAGCAGAGTGTCTTCTAGATATCAAGGCACCAGTAGGGGTGGAATAGAGCAGTATTTAAATTCTGCCTTAGTGAAGCTTACGTTTAGTGGGAAACAAAATGCATGTCAGGTGGTAAACTGTTCTGGGAAATCAAAAGCAGGGTACTGGGGTTAGGGAATCAGGATAGCTACTTTATAGTGGCATGTCAAGGAGGCTCTCTAATGACATTTGAGCAGAGACCTGAAGGAAGAGAGTAATCACTCTCATCCACTTCTACTTTATAAACATATATTTAATAGAAGAGGTGACACCCATTTACATCAACACGTTGCCACCTTTTCTAAACGTAATAAAACTTTAAACTTTCTATAACTCCTCCTGTAAAACAGCTCCCATGTGACTCAACTTATTTCCTTTAGTTGTATTTAATATTTCCTTACTGATCAAATTGTCAGCATCCCCATTATGCTGGCTGCTTTGTCTTTTTAGTACTGCCTGAGATGTTTTTTAAAGCACCCTTATTTTTTTGCAACAGGTATTCCAGGCCCATGGTGATCCCTGCTCTCAAACATATAATTAGCTTGTCTCTAAGGAGGCCCAGTCTGATCCACATGGGCCTGTAAAACAGCTGAGGCCCAGTCTGATCCACATGGTCCCCATAAGCACTGGCTGTAGCAGGATGACACTGCTGGCAGGCCACCAGGGGAACAAATAAAGGCCTGGAAAAGACAAGTATTTTTAAGATCCCAAGTTCATAGACACTTCAGTTTAGCTATCACCATGAAATCCTTTTGCATTTCTTCTAATATTTTTCTGCAACATATCTACTTACCATTTAAATCCTTCTTTAGTGGTCATATAATATGTGGTTTATCCATATAGTACTCTTCATCAAAAAGGAATGAACTACAGCTATAGGCTGAGTGGATGAATTTCAAAAATGTGCAGTGAAAGAAATCAGACACAAAAGATATCTGACATGTTGTTTATATATGAAATGCTCAGAAAAAGTAAATCTGTGAAGCTGGAACCACAGAAAACACCACGTACAAGGGGAGGACTACTGTACCTCAATTGGTGGTACCTCAATACCGCCCCATGACGTCCTTTCATGTTTTAATGTTTAACAACAAAAACCAAATCCCAACCTTATACTTTTGATATTCCTCCTGCTCACAAATTGCATTACTCTTTTTAATAGGTCTGTCCTTGTCTGGATGCCAAATAGAGCGAGAATAGGAAACTTGGTTTCCTACCTGTTCATTCCTGCTTTTCACACAAGTGCTTCATTTTTATATTTTTTTCTCCCCTAGTGACTGAAGAAGCAATCAATGGCTGCTATGATTATGATTTCCTGCAGAGCTTCTGTGAGAAGTATGATGCTTTGCTTACCAGCTTTTCCAAAATTATGTAAAGATATTATCAAGTCAGACTACTTTCTTACCTTGGGGATAAAGGTCCACAAATGATACATTTTAAAATACTGGATTTAATAGGAAATATCACATTGTAAACAAGTCCATTGATCCATTAGCTTAAAACACAATGACTGCAAATCACATATAAAGGCCAAAGACAAAACGCTGGTACCACACAGCACTTAGAGGCTGAGCCAGGCTCTGAAGGATCTTTCCCAGAAATAGAGGCGACAGCTGCTTCATACAGGCACAACAACGGAGGAGGCAGCATCTACTCCACGAAGGTTTACGAGAAAACAGGAAGGCAGAGCAGTCGACTCATCTTCTGAACAAGGAGTGTATACAAAAGGGTTGTGAATCCTGATGTTCTGGGAACATCAGACAACGCCACATGAATCTGAGGTTAGCAGGGCAGGTATTTAAAGTGGAGAAAGGATTTAGGCAACTTCAGGATCGTTAGGTAAGCTGCCTTGGCACTCAACTTATAAGGAAGCAGGAGAATGTCACTGTGTTGTGACTGAACTCGTGAACAAGCTGCTTACACTGACCCCTCACCTTGACTGAACACAATGAAATTGCGGCAGTGTCTGCTGCCCCCATGGGCCTCCTCGTTAATGAGCACATAAAAGAGAGGCGCCACAGTGAGACCTTAGAACAAAAACACAGGACTCTGGTGGGAAGAGGGTTTCCGCCTTTTTCCCAGTGCTGGAGGATCCCTGAGGAAGGGGAGTTTGACGTGGTTGGGCCCCTTGATGCTCAGAGTTCATCAGCAAAAGTCTTCTTAGCCCCTCCAATCCTGATCCTCCCCCAAGGAGTCTCAAGTTCATGGAAAGGCCAACTGAGCATAAAAGAAAAAAAAAAAAAAAACGACTGGGGAAAGAAAGCATGGAGTTTTCTTTCCATGGCACTTGTTACAGGTCAGAGACTGCTTCCTTATAGTAGACAGTTTGTTCCTTAATTTGAACAGTAATTCTCAAATAAGGAGCAGGCCTGCTCAAGAGGGCTTTTCAAGACTCTCCAAAAAGATTGTCCAATACAAACAGGCCCCTAACTCCTTCCCAATTGTGAATCAGTGCATGTGATGAGAGAGATTCCTGCCAGGAGTGTGTTGTACACATGAACAGTGGCAGTGGCAGCACAAAAGCTAAAAACCCCTAATCTGTGTGGGCACATCAAAATTAGAGAGTATGTTTTTCAGAGATTTTTTTTTTCTGATTAAGGGTAAGTGATAGTCATTCTCCCTAGCACTAAACTCCATGTCAAGGCTCCAAGCTGTACAGCCAAGAGCACTCATTTATCTGGAGTTACCATACTGGATTAAAGAAATACAATTCTGCCCTAAGACAAAATCAAGAAATACCCACCCTCCCGGTGAGGTACTTGACACTGGGATTAGCACAGGCTAATCGCTGTATGGTTTCTTAGAAGATTGGCTTTTCTGTGTTTCTTTCTCTTTGATACTGTACAAGGGGTCCACCAACTTGTTATGAACAAGCATTAAACCTACAAAAATTTAAAAACAAAACAGTTAATGTAGATAGAAGCACAATTCCACAAATCATCAACAATAACAGCCAGAAGTAATCTAGAATGAATCTAAGAGTTGGTCCCTATCATCTTTTCTCTGTGGCCCTCAAATGACAAACACCCTAAAAGTAGGAAAATAATTTGTTGTTCCTAATGAATGCTAGAAAGTGTGGGCCTTTTGTAAGTTAAATCTCTAGCGTACGAAAATGTTTTTAGCAAAGAATTACTAATTTGACAGTAAATGAGGATTTTCACGTGTTTGTTTAATGTATATCTTTTTTAAGTAAAAGGAAACACGGTCCTTAAGAGAGTCAGTACCTTGCCTAGGTGGGAAAGGCTCCTATAAGATCTTGAAAGATGCTACCACCACCTCAGTCCTAGGTCAGTATTCCTGCAGGGAGATGACCTTGGACTGTAACTTTTCATTTACTTTCCTCCTCTTCCTCAGAACAAAGAGGTCTCCAGAAATGAACCCTTGCAGTCACGGATGGAAGAGCAATGACCGTATTCGGAGACAGTGGGGTTTGATTATTTTTTAAATCAGAGTTGTCTATTAAAATGGCCAGAGCATGAAAACTAGGTCCACTCCTCACGCCTAGCACACCCTGAACTTGGCCACTCTAGACCCACCCTTCCCTCACCTTTGAAATACTTGACGGTCTTCACTTTCAGCTCCAGGGTGGCATCCTCATCGCACACAAACACCGTGCGGGGATGCTGCTGGAAGGCAGACACTGTCCACATGTGGTTCACTCCCTCCTCAATGGCCTTGTACAGAGCAAATGCCTTGTGAGCACCTGTGATGAGGATCATCACCTGGGAATCAGAAAGCAAGCCAGTGACGCAGGAGGAGCTGCAGAACCGTGAGTCCAGAGACCTGAATTCTGGGCACCCCCAAATGGCTGTAAGGATTATATTTTTAATATAACAGTTTCAATCATTAGCATGTTATACTCTGTGTACCTCACTCCATGTGCTTTATCACACAAATAGCATGAGGAAGGAGGCAACATTATCCTCACATTCTGTGTAAAGGGAACGGGCTAGCTATGTAACTTGCTGCAGGTCGTTTCTGACCCACGGTCCATGCTCTCATCCACCATGTGCCTCCGGCGGCATCTGATGATGACTGTGAAAGTGCCGGGGAACAGACTGCCATACAAAGGCCACACCTCTTATCCTGCCAGTTCTGACACTGCGTCCCAGGGGAGTCCTAGGCTGAGTGAATTTTCACAATCACAGTCTGAAAAATCAGCCTCTCAATCTGTATCATCTACAAGAGGGTCTTGGAAGCTGCGGTGACAGTTATCTGTTAGGCTCCTAAAGTTGAATTCCAGCAAGGCTGGCTTTTCATTTGGTCACTTTCAGTCTAGAGTACTAAACCTACTAAACTGACTTAAGGTAATGCTTTTTTTTTTTGTTTACATAAAACAAAAGTATAGATTCCCTTCAAAGCCTAAGATATCAAGAACATATATGGTGGAAAACTATGGTGGAAAACGACTGTAAAGAACTCAGCTCAAAAGATTTCCTTTCATTGTGATTCACTTGTACCATGGAGCTGGGAACAGGATTTGCTGTTGTCTTAAAAGATGAGAAAACGGGCAGAGATGCACTTCTTTGCTTAGGATCCCAGAACTCATTTTAGAAAAGAGAATTTTCCTAGGAAGGGGGTGGAAGAAGGAAAAAGAGAAGGGAGTTTCCTGATTTCCAGCCCCAAGTCTTGTCCCAGATCAAAATACTCTTACATGACAGGGAGGTACCTCAAACCCCAGTATTTTTAAGGGCTGTAAGGTCAAAGCAGCAGTGTGATCTCCCACGGTACCGATCAAGGTGACCCAACAGAAGTCTCAGTGCCATCACTTACGTCACAAAAGTTCATTTCAGACAGGGAACATTTTTCACTGATTTAAGACTTCATTTACAGACTTGGGCAAAGAAATGTGAAGCTAAAATGTCTGTAGCTGTTTCCAACTGACTATACCCCAGAAAGGAAGAGAAAAATACTTCTAAAATTCAAAAGAAAATTGGAACCACAAAAAATACAAATGATATCCAATTCTCTAGGGGAAAACTCAAGACTTACATTTCGCAGACACTTCTCCACATTTATTACTCCCTGAGCACAGTGTCCTTCACCAACAGTAGGCAACCAGAGGGCCCTTCTTACTTGTACAAGCACAAACTCATATTCTGACATTAGTGACAGAGCTTTCTGCCTGAGAAGCTTGAAAATGTAAGTAATCAGACCAGAAAGCCTCTGCCTCCCTGGGCAGGTAAGGATTCCCCTCACACTGGGAAAAATACTTCTTAAGAGCAAAGTTGATAGTAGGGATTTTGGTCTTAGATGCTGTACATACATTATAATGTCTTTGT
This sequence comes from Galemys pyrenaicus, assembly GCA_019455555.1. NCBI lineage: Eukaryota > Metazoa > Chordata > Mammalia > Eulipotyphla > Talpidae > Galemys > Galemys pyrenaicus. The sequence goes on along the minus strand of JAGFMF010012132.1, from coordinate 3,651,945 downwards.
TTTTAATACGAATGCACTCAGGTGGTACTACATATTTAAAATTAGTAACAAAACACCAAGTCCAACTCCCCAGTGAAGGCCTAGGGGCCCCATGCACCCTTACCTCTCTAGCATCCATGACAGTGCCCACACCCACTGTCAGGGCCATGGTGGGCACCTTAGCAAGATCTCCATCGAAGAATCTAGCATTGGCCAATATGGTATCCATGGCCAGCGTCTTCACTCGGGTCCTAGACACCAGACTGGACCCAGGCTCGTTGAAAGCAATATGTCCATCAGGACCGATACCTGCCCGGGAGAGACAGCCAATATGGCCCTGTTAGCCCCAGGGGCCCAAGATTTCTAGAATGGACAAGCTCTCCTTCTCTACCTGGAGTATGAGAAAGTCCTTGAAAACTGCATTTCTTTTCTCATTCACCCCCAGGTAGGTATACTTTATGTGACACATACAAAGGTCGTCGAGTTGTTACAACCCTCAAAGCTGAGCAAGTACTCCAAATAGCTTCTGCCTCCCCAGATCATCCAAGTGTACCTTTTCTCTCTTGCCAAGTCATAAAGCTGTGGCCAATAAAATCTAACCCATGGCCTAGATAGGGACTGCCAAGTTCATAAAATCTCAGAACATAAGCACTTCCCACCTTGAAGCAGAGGAGTTAAATCTAGAACAGTAAAGGGCAGTTCAACCTCCCATATCTATGGGTGACTCCAGAGGTGGTGACAGATGGAAACATGCGAGGACAGGCCAGGGCAGTGCACAAACCCGAGATGGAGAACTCCTTGGTTCCCACCTCCTCTCTACTGCTCCTGACCAGCTGACCTGGGACAAGTCAAAAATCTTCTCTAGGGTTCAACTACCTCTCCTCTCTACCATCTGCAGGGGCCAAGTGTGGAATCTTCTAGAACTACACAAGTGTAGTTTTAAGTGTGTAGATTAAGGCCCACAGTTGCTCTATAAAAGCCATCTAGGTAACAGAATCTTACAGTTCAAATCCAAACCTCTTAATTTATGCACAAAGCACTGACATGCAGGAAGAAGAGATACTGAGATCACACAGTTACTGATCAGAGCCAGGCTAGGGAGCTAGGGTTCCTGCTCTGCTTTCACTGCTTCTTCAGTGTCAAGGGCCCAGTGTCTCATAGACAGAGAGGAAACTGTTGGGGGAAAGGCCACTCTGTGTCCTAACCAGCCTGGGTCTCCTGTGCACCTGCTGCAGTGTCAAGCTCACCTCCAACAAACAGCTCAATCCCTCCTGCAGCCTTGATCTTCTCTTCAAAGGCATCACACTCAGCCTGCAGGTCAGCTGCGTTTCCATCCAGAATGTGGGTGTTTTCTGGGTGGATATCAATGTGCTTGAAGAAGTTGTTCCACATGAAGGAGTGGTAACTCTCTGGGTGGTCTCGAGGAAGGCCTATGGGGACATAGCCAGTCAGTCACACCCAGGCTAAGTCGGAGCCCCTCCTCCAAAGGAGCATGCCAAGACCCCCTTACCATACTCCCCTGTCACAGAAATACTCATGGGAGTGCCCATCAGGGAGTCTTCAGCACCAGACCCCTAACCCTGGCCACTCAAGATAGGCTAAGCTTCTGTGCCTCAGTGTCTGCCCATCACCACCCGTACTCATGGGGTTGGGCTGGAGTAGCCACACACCTGGGGGGTGAGGAATTCCCTCATTCTGATCCCTTTTCCCAAAGGAATGAGCCCAAAGAGGCAACTTTGGGCATCTGGAGATGGCTTAGCCACCTGGGGCTGGGGCTAGACTCATCTTGGAATACGCACACCCTTCAACCCCATGCCTCCCACTCCACCATTCACCCCAGTTATACCTCCCCCAGCTTGAACACCAACTTGAACACCAGGTGGTTGGAGGGAATTTTCTCAGGGCTTCCCCAAAAGGATTTTTTCAGTGAAGAAGAATGTTTAAAGTGAGAATTTAATATTAAACATTGAGAATGTTTAAAGTCAGCTTAAAAAGGAACTTCTGACACATGCTACCACATGGATGAGCCTTGAGCACATGATGTTATGGCACAAGCCAGTCGCATAAAGACAAATTTTGTATGATTCCATGTTTCTGAGGTCTCTAGAGTAATTACATTTATAGACACAGTAGGTGGTCGCCAGGGGTGGGAGACGAGGGAACGGGGAGCTGGTTTTAGAGTTTCAGTTTTGTAAGATGAAATGAGTTCTGAAGGTTGGTTGCACAACAGTGTGAATGAATATGCTTAGCACTATTGAACTGTACATGTAAAAATAGTTAACGTGGTTAATCTTATGTGTATTTTACCATAATTAAAAAGAAAAGAGAATATTGAATATGTAAGTCATTACAAAAAGACAGAGAGGGGTGGGGAAGGTCACAGAAGACCAAGGGATGACTTTTCAGCAGTGGAAAGGGCACCAGTCTCGGCTCCTCTCCTGGTGCACCTGGCAGGAAGGGTAGCTGGAGGAGGAAGGAACACTGGACAGTGCAGGCACAGACACTGAGGGAGACATCCCAGCCACAACCCACTGCAATCACTTGTTCCAGAAAGAACAGCATAGAGTTGGGGAAGAGGCAGAGGTGCAAGAGATACTCCAATACTGATTAAGTGTTAGATCTATACTAGAGGTATCCACATGTGTTATTTAACACTTACAACTTCTGAGGTCAGTTTTATTAGCCCCATTTTACCGCTGAGTAAACCGAGGCCTGGAAGGGATCTATTAATAATTAAGCACTGACTCCCTGAATGCCCCCATTCTTCTCCAGGGCCCAGCCTGTGAGGACTCCACTGGAATCAGGTAAAGCTCTTGATAAAGACTCACCCACATACTCATCCATGTTGAAGGTCTTCACATATTTGAAAGACAGGTCTCCATTCTTATAGTACTCAATCAATTTCTTGTAGCAGCCCAGTGGGGTGCTCCCTGCAAGAGAGACCAGTCATGAACACCTTTCAGTTATCAGTTCCTGGAAGCCGAGAGGGCACCCAGGAATGAGTAAAAGCTGATCCAAAGTAGATCCTATCAGATCTGAAGTCCTACACACTGCTCCAGTTCTAACTGCCACTCATTCACTGTTTGTTTAATGCCATTTCCCCCCCGACTACATGCTTCAAGAGGGCAGGGCTGGGTTTGTCTTGTTCACTGCTGAGTCCCCAGTACCTGGCACACTGAAGTTTGATATGACTGATTCCTACCTGAGTGAACAACAGAGTGATTACTGATACCGAATTCCCTGAGCAACTACTGTGCAACCCTGTGATAGGGATGCAAAGGAATGAGAGATCTGGCAGTGACCCTCAAAGTGCTCACTGGCTAGGTGTGGGGACTAGGAGCAACCATGTCAGATGTGATAGGTAAGCAAAGATAGCCTGAGGGCTCAGGGGAAACTTCCCAGAGGAGCAGCAAACTCCCAAGTTGAATCTCATTAAAAAGTCAATGTCATAAAACTTTTTTTTCCACGAGGGAGTCAGTATAGGTTAGTTAAAAGTGAAGCTTTATTGTAGGTGAAAGTACACAAGAGTGAGTGTGGGCAGATTCACAGGAGACTCACCGTCCTAAGACTCACTTAAAAGGTAGGAGGACGGCTATAGATTAAAAGACTAAATATGGATGAAGTCTGGACACTGGATTTAAAAGCCACAAAAGATAGATGTTGACAATAGGAAAGACTTAGGCCTGTATATCAGATAATATTGTGGCATGAGTCTTAATTTCCTTAGGTATGATAATGGTATTGTGGTCATGCAAGAGAATGTCCTTATTCTGAGGATATATGTGCTGTAAGCTTTAGAGGTTAAAATAGCAGGATGTCTGGAACTTATTTTCAAGTGACTCACAAAAAATGTATCTGTGTGTGTGCACAGATAGCAAGAATGTGGGCCAGAAGCAAATGTGGCAAACTGTTAACAATGAATCTAAATAAATGGTACTATACTATATTTTTAGCTTTTCTGAATACTTTAAACCTTTCAAAATAGAAAGAAGCCCCACCCAAATCAGGTCATTCTTTCCACAACCCACCAATAATGGTTTCTCATTTCAGTCTGAGTAATAACCAGTTTAAGGTTAAACTGGCCACCTCTCTCCCTCTTAGTCATCCTACTCCAGGCAATTCCACCTCAGGGCCTTTGTGCATGCCATATTCTTTGCCAGCCATGCTCTTCCTTTAGTTATCTGCGTGGATAACTTATCTTTCTAGGCCTTTACTCAAACTTTCTTGCAGAGAACTTCCCTGCTGCCACACTACAGACTGCAGCCTAGATAGATACTCCCTATTTTCCCCCTTTCCCTGCTCCATTTTTCTCCTTGTCATCACCATCTGATACACTCTTTATTTTGCTAATTATCTAGCTCACTATCAGGGAGATAGGAATTTATGGTCTCCTTTCTTGTTGCTGTATCTCCAGTTCCCAGAACAGCATGGCATACTGCAGGCATTTAATAAATATTTGCTAAAAAAGTGAGAGTGGTATCTCCCCCTGCCTCACTCAAAATAAATAGCCTGTCCCTGTAACCATGCCCAAGACACACATCTTCCCTGTCCCTTCCCTTGAGCAACATATCCATTTTCCAAACTTCTAGGTGTCCCATCAATTCTGTGTGCTCGCTTATATCTAGGCAATAAACTCCTTTTCTGTTTAAGTTAGCTGAAGTTAGTTTTTATGGCTTCCAACGAAAACCCTGTTCTTTATCTAACAGAAGGACTGCTCCATAGGACCCCATGTGGAAATGCTGTGCAAGCTCATGTGTAACAGTGAGGAAGGGACCAAGACTTCCTGGGCTCTTTATGTTATTCTGTGGAATTTTGATCTGATCTTGTGGGTCACAGGAACTAGGGCAGAGCTGCCAATAGAAGGCCTAGACTCTGCTCCAGGTGAAGGCTGGGTCATTCCAGTTAGAAAACAGCATATCAGAGATATAGGCGGTGTCACAGGCATATGCAGAAACTTCTCCCTTTAGGGCAGGGTCCTTAGCCCACAGACAAATTTTGTCTGCTTTTGTACAACTCATGAATTAAGAACAGTTTTTATACTTTGAAATTTTTTTTGTGGCATGTGCGAATTATAAATTCAAACTTCAGTGTCCCTAAATAAAGTTTTATTAGTATATGGTCACATTCATTTATGCATTGTCTATGGCTGCTTTCAAATTATAAGGTCAATGTAGTTGGAACAGAGGCTATTGGACGGTGAAGTATAAAATATTTACTATTTGTCCATATACAGAATGTTTTAAGACCTCTGCTCTAGTGGATGGGTCTTTGGGGCAACTGTACCCTACTTTTAAAGAAATAAGCAGAGCATTTGCTTGTGGAGCTGTATTCAAATGGTCTTTTTGTAAAGACATTTTTATTTGTTTCCAAAGAAACTGGACTATTTTTCACTTAGGTCCCGTGTTCTAAGTCTTACAGAAAATGCTTAGAATGACTATCTTCTCAATTCTCCCAAAGATAGTACCTAGCTAGTAGCTTCTGATTTTGTTACAGGGCAATTTTAATATAAAATGGATTTTTTTATTGGGTTTTTTTACCCGCGTGCTTAGAAGACTTTTAAAGTTTTAATTTTAGGTATACGTGGCAAAAGTTATTAACACGTTTTATTTTATGAAAGAAGGGGAATAAAATAGTAATAACATTAAGGGAAAAAGAAAGGGATACAAATTTATAAATACTTTACTAGATTTAAGCAATGGCATGTTGAGAGCTGGCTTTGAGTTGAATGAGATGGCTTTGAAGGATGGGGTTTGGCTCCTTAGTAAGAGAGAGATTCCAAGGCTCACCTCTGGTTTTATAGCTAGTTTGGCTGTTTAATTTTACTTTTAGGTTTTAGTAATTTATTTTTTGATAATTATTTTATTGGATTTGTGGTTTTGGAACATTGATGGTTTGGAGTGGGGGTTGGAGTTTACATACTTATAATTTATTTAGGATTACCTTTCCCCCTAACAATTTCATTACATAAAATGTATGCCTTAAGGCATTATGACCAACAGGCTAACTTAGGAGCCTAAAAAGCAATTTCTTCCTAGCTAATTAAGGCCCTTTTGCTCCTGGATTTTTCATAAGCAGGCAGCAACTAAGTCGGTCCATAAAATAAGCTGGGTCCTCGGTCTTGTAAGATCAGGGACAGGGAAAGTGTTCACTCATAACATCAGTACCTCAGACCTTCCTCGAAGTCTCTTAGTTGAGTGAGTCCACATGCCCGGCCCTTTAAAAACCCTTAATACCCGTTCTCCTCTCCATACCCCATCCCAGTACGCACCAGTGGGGAGCCCCAGAGTGAAGTACTTGTCTGGTCCTGGGTTAAACTGGATGATGCGGTTTCTGATATATTTGGCCGCCCATTCGCTGGCCTGAGAATAGTGGTCCAGGATGATGAGCTTCATCTTATCCTGCAAAGGGGGAAGGAATGGGTGGTAAGGGGCAGGGAAATAGGAGTAGAGTTTGCAGAGGTGGCGGCAAGAAGCCCCTCTCACAGGCAAAACCGACTCCCTTGGCAGGCTGAGCCAGGAAGAGGAAGGGCTAACGTTTCAGTTGAAAAAATTAAGACTGGGCAAATGCCTTGTCCGCCCACCAGGAGGCGCTGCTATGAGACAGACCTGGGTTCTAATCTCCATTCCTCCATTTACCAAAGGCAGCACCTTGGTCAAAGGACCCAAGTAAGTTCCCAGAGTCGGTCTCCTCTTATGTGAAAGGAGGGAAAGGAATACTTACCTGAAAATATTCACGACGGTTAGTATTAAAGAATGCATGTAAATCACAAAATACTCATTAGCTACAGTCGTGTAGCCCAACCTCGCCCACCTTCCCATTACTGGGCTGGATAATATCTACCCATCGACTCCCTCAGTAAATGCTGGAGCCGAGGGCTCATCGTGAGTCACAAGCGCGGTGGAGGCCACGGGCTTTGCCTGGAAAGTTGTTTTCTCTCTGTACTGGAGAGGGGTGCTCCCACCGGCCGGCCTTGCTTTGTGCCTCTTGTTTGTCCCCAAAGTACACGGAATAAAGGTAATCCGGAAGGAGGGCATTTGCTCCCCCAACACCAAGATCAGAGTGGGAAGGCCCGAGGTGGAGGTGGCTGGTTCGACCGTCCTTGGGGTACATGGGCGTTTCTCCCACCTGAATGGCCATCCCGTGACCCCTCCGACCCCCCCTGGGGAAGGGATCCGAGCGGTCTGCTGGGATTCCGATCACGCGGTGCTGAAGGCTGAGGAAGCGCCCCGACCCCAGCCTGTGAGGAGGGTCCCCGCCAGCCCCGCTCCCCACTTACGCTGACACCTCCCGCAGCGACTGCAGAGACTGCTCTGGCGGCCCCGCCCCCTTTGGGTCACGTGGCGGCGGGTCACGCGGCGCGCGCCGCGGGCGGGGCTGACTGGGCCGGGCGAGCGGCGCCGGTTGGCGGCCGGAGGGCGGACTCTGCCCCGCGTCTGGGGCCACCGGCCGGGGCTTAGCTCACGCGCCTGCTGGCGGTGAAAACTGCTGGGAGGCGGGCCCTGGAGACTGCTTTTGTGGAGGAGCAAGGAGTGTCCGCGGCCTCGAGCCGCTCCCTGGAATGCTGGGGTCGGGCTCTCCTGCTGGAGGTGGAGCCTCTCAGGTTGAGCCCGGCTCTACCTTCATGTTCTCTACACAGTTTCTTCTTTCTTTATATTTTCGGATGCCATTCATGTGCCTAGATAGGACTTCGTATTTCTTGGGTTTAAGAATAATTGAATTTTTTCTGCCTCGTTTTCTTTTTAGACCTTTGCAGCAGTATATAGTAGAGAAGGTAGGTGTGTGTGCTTCCCGCTCCTGTCTCCAAGATAATGAGGATATGGACAGTTTAGACCACACTGGAGTTGTTTTCCCTTGAATGTTTTATATTATTGTTTTACAGAAAGGGGAACATGTCACATCTGCCTTCCACAGCCAGTTGCATGGATGCTTTCTGCGGACAGCCCCAGGCCCAACTGCCTTCAGGCCAGCTGCATAGATAGAGGTGCTTGATCTGGTGAGACCCTGCGTGTGGAGCTAATCCTTTCACAGTTGTTTGAAGGACTTGTTTTTGGCTTCCCTGTTGGGGTAGTTTATTACAATCATTATTAATTATTATTATTATTTCGGTCAGAAATCTCATCTAGCATGAGGATTGCGGATGTTTCCCAAAGAAGTCCCAACCCCAGTCTCTGAACACATCAGATAGCCTTCAGACCTTTCTAGGAACAGTGACTTCATGTGACTTTAACTGGGCCTGTTTGCCCAGAGCTACCTTTCTGTGGGGAACCAGTGCTGGGAGTCTGTGCAGCCTGAGGACTAATCAGGAAGACCTGGCTTTGAATTCTAACCTAGCTAGTCTCTTGTTGTTGAGTGAGTGACTCAAACAAATGAGTCACTTTTTCCAGCTCCAACTGTCTTGTCTGGAAGAACTTGAGAAATGTGTGGAAATTAGTATCTCATAGGGCTGTTGTGTGAAATGACATATTAGCATAGTTTGCCATTCATGGCAGGCATGACTGCCCATAATTTTCTAGTATTTTCCCTATTTAACACCAAAATGCTCACTACCCTAACCTTCTAATCTTCCAACCACGTCTCCCCCCCCCTTTTAACCTGTTACCCACATCCATCCTTCCATCCTCTTATTTTGGACCTAAAGTTGCCTAACTAAAGGAATTTTGAGTTCCTGCAGTGGGACCCTCTGCAGCTCTTGTATGAATGGATGACTTCGTTTAATCTGTCTTTGCTTAGGGCAAATAAATGCCTGTCCCCCATGTGCTGCTCTATCCCTGGCACATGTGTGGTTTGGTGGAGCTGACCCTATCTTTTGGCCTGGATGCTAACCTCCATTTGCTGGACATGATTGACTCAGGGCTGGGCAGACATGAAAGATACTGACCCAAGTCATTCATAACTTTCTCCTCACTGCTTTCCACTGTAGAGACTGGAAAATCTATTTTCCCAGCTTCTCTCAGTTGAGGGGTGACCAGGTCATCCATTTCTAGCTGGTGGATGATTTCTGGCAAGATATTTTACTTTTTGAGAAAAACGACATACTTCGGAAACAAGCTCTTTTCCTGCCCTTTCCTGTCTTAAGGGAGATGTGACGTGTAGGCCTAAGGAAGCCACATTATAAATGTGAGGCAACATGAATACAGCATAATGGAAGATGAATATGGCTTGAATGTAAGTGGAGGATAGAAAGAACTTAAGTCTGTGATATTTGACCAGTCATGGGCCTTGTAATTCTGGACTTCTTCCAAGTAAATAATAAATATTCTTGGGCCTCCCTGGTGGCACAGCAGGTTGAACCCTGCACTGTGAAGCATTGGCAGCTCGTAGTGCAAGTTAAATCCCCGGCCAGGGAGGGGACCCTCATGATGCGGCAGACCTCTCCTGGCTTGCCGCTGCTCCCCTCAGCAGTGTGTTTCAGTCCATCTGCCTGTTCTGCTCCCCACTCTGTCTCTGGTAAATCCTCTCACGTCCTGCGACTCTAGCTGTTGTACCCTAGCTGTTGTATGCATAAATAAACAAACCTTTAAAAAATAAAGAAATATTCTTAACTCTAAGTGGCAGTGAAGGGTTTTCTGTGACTTAAAGTTGAAAACATAACTCACTGTTCAAAGCAGGTCTTCCTCAGATTTTATGCTGTTATATTCGGGGTATACATTTTTCCTACTGAAATCTTACCTGTAAAACCTTGGAAGGCTTCAACCTGCCAGTGAGAAAAGTAGAATTATGGAAAAAAGATAGAGCCCTGATGATATCCTTTAACCACTTGAATTGAGCCATATCTAAGGCCAGATATACACTGTTGGTTTAACAGCAGGGTGAATGAATAAATAAATAAGTAGATTGAATAGATAATGTAGAATCTATCACTACATGATAGATGCCCCAAAACTTAAAGGTTGAAAACAATAATTGCAATAAGGGCTAAAAAGACATGTGCTAAGACATGTGAAAACATAATAAGAAACTTCAATATGTATATATTGTGATAGTCCAACTCTATGATGTCCTGGAAAAGGCAAAACTAGGGAGACAGTGTTGCCAGGTATTAGGAGGGAAAGAGGGGTAAATAGATGGAGCACAAGATTTCTAGGACAGTGAAACTATTCTGTATGGTACTATAAGGTAGGTAGATATGTGACATACTCTTTTCTGAACCCATGAGGTGTATAAAAGTGAAATGTGAAGTGTTGAGGTGGGGTCATCAGTTATAACAAATGTACTACTGTGGTGGCAGAGTGATAATGCGGGAGACTCTGTATGTGTGATGAAATCTCTGGAATCATATACAGTCTCATTTACTCATGTTTGGAAGTTGATGCTGTGGCTCGTGTGTGGTGTCTCCTAACATGGTGGCCAGTTTCCAAGGGCAACCCTGTCAAGAGTCAAAGATGAGCTGAAGTGTATCCTTTTTCTTGTGACCTAGCCTCAGAAGTCACATAGCATCACTTCTGCTGAATTTTATGTTAAGGCCGTCATAACTTCTACCCAGATTTGAAATGAGAGAACACAGACCCCCTCTCTGTGTAAGGAAGCGGTAACATTAGAAGAAGATAGACGATGGTATGTGATAGAATAAATATGTAACTATGGCCATCTTTACACGATGCAGTCTGCCACAAACATATAGTAAACTGCGATTAGGATTTGATTGTCTTAATTGATTATATGCTCAGTGCCAGCCACTATTTTACAAGCCTTGTTTCATTGATTCTTCATAACAGTCTTTGTAGTAGATGCTAAGTTTTATCTCTATTTTAGAGATATTTTTACCTTAGTTTCCTTTGTTGAGTGAATGATCACTTAAACTCACAAAAATGCTTATTATTTGTATAAAATTAATGTCATTTGCCTTGGGAAAAAAAAAGCCTAAAAGCTTTATATACTTCAGTCTCATTTTCTCATGTAGACAACCCTCTTTGTCATTCATTTATAAAACATCTAGTTTGTATTATGGGCAGGGCACTATTTTATATTCTGGGGCTATAACAGTGAGCAAATCAAAATTCTTGCTCTCATGTACCTCCAAACTGTAGTGATTAAATGATGATGAATTTCAGTAACTCTGTGGTAGCCAAACTCCAATATGGCCTCTATGACTCATACCCTTATACAGTCCCTTCCCGTAATGAATAGTGATCACCTAGGTAACCAATAGAGTAATGGGGAAATAATGAGTGTATCTTCTAGGGCCAGATCATCAAAGACATTGCAGCTTCCTCTCTGCTCTCTCTGTCTGGGCTCACTTGCTGTGGAAATGCCTGCTACCACCTTGTGAGCCACTCAATCAGCCTTATGGGAAGGATATGAGCTGTCCTTTCAAAAACCATGTGACTGGCTATTTCAAAGGGGAGCCTCCAAGCCCAGTTAAACCTTCAGATGACTGCAGTTTTGGTTGGTATCTAGCGCAAGATTTCCTAAGACATACAGAAACTGAATTGTTACTGGAACCCAGCTATTTCAGTGTGTGAGCGGCAGCAATAGTGGTGTTCCTTTTACCTTGCTGCCCCACCACAAGTCTGTTGTGGCAGTTGCTCCTCAGAGCCCTTATTTTTTTTTTTTTTTTTAGATTTTATAGAGTCTAGGGAGGTGAGAGGATTCACCAGAGACAGAGCCGGAAACAGAACAGGCAGATGGACTGAAACACTCTGCTGAGGGGAGCAGCAGGGATCGAACTCATGCTGCAGTGGCTGCAGTCTGCTTCATAGTGCATTGCTTAGCCCACTGCCCCACCAGGGAGTTACCACCTCTTCAGAGCCCTTTTCTGTAACAGCATACTTCTTGAATCATGGAATGGACCAATCAGGTATGAGCTATGAGCTGATTGATGCTAAATGGTCCAGTCAACTACAGGATTGAGAAATGGTTCAATCCAAAAAAAGTAATTGTAGTAAAGTAAAAATCAAAATCAACAGGCAACTATAAACCAGAGACAATCTGTGGCAGGGTGGGGAGTGTTGAGGAGAGAGCAAGATCAAAACAGGTGAGAAGAACACAAGGGACTATGGTGATGGTACATGGGTGGGACACCCTGAAAAAGGGTATAAGCCAGGGTTGGAGAGAGCTGAGAGACAATGCCAGCCCCTGAACAGAGAGACAGTTCCAGCCCCCAAATGAGAGAGATGGTTCCAGCCTCTGAAGGAAGAAGAAAGGAGGAGAAAACTCCATTCCTGGCCTCCAAAAAAGAAAGAAGAAAAGAAACATTTATCTGCCGACCTCTGAGAAGGGAAGGAAGGCTGAAGACCTAAAAGGAACACCAAAGGCCCTGGGCCTGATGTCTCAAAGAGCTGTTTGTTGTTGATATAGCCCAACTAACTCACAAAGAGCTGTTAACACTGGGTGTCTCAGACCACCTCTGAGGGACCATAAGCGACCATCACTATTGGCCATTGCTGTCCAGCACTTCTGGTGACCAGTGGCAACCATCATTGACTGACACTGTCTGGGTGAGATATCTAGCTATGTGTGTATCTGGTTGCCTTGCTACAAATGATGCAGAAAGATCAATAAAAGCCTGAAAAAGCCACTGAGGGCTCTAGGACTCCTCCTTTACCTGTCTGCCCAGATCATAGAGAACCTGCCCCATGCCTGCCTGCCACTACAACATGTAAGGCACTTAGAACAGTACCCAGCACAGGGCTTGCCCTCAACAAGGAATCATTGTTATTACTAGGGTTTAGAGATGAGTTTCAAGACAATTGGGATTTGGTCATTGAAGAGGAGGTAACGTGCTGCATACAGGAATAACTAAAGGTATGTTGGCACAGACTGGGAGAGTAGTCTTTTCATATTTATGAAATCAAAACAGAAGATATACCATTAGCTTTGATTTATTTCTAGTTGCTTATGTATATGTACATGTAGATAAAAGAAAACTATTGCCTAGCACATATTCTAAAAACATTTGTTTATCTGGGATAAATCATAAGTACCTAGATCACTCACCCTTTCTTATATTTATTTCCCTGTCAATTTGGCTCTCCTTAATATTTCCTCATTTTGCCTAATTTGCATATAAAATTCCCAGAAGTTAAAGACTGTGTTCCATTTACTTTTTAACATGATCTGCAGTGATCACATCCAACCTATTTTTTTTCTTGGCTGTTGAACATTCATTAATAACGAGAAATTGGGTCTGCCTGGTGGCACAGGGGTTAAAGTCTCATTGCTATTAAGCTATCACCAACCACTGGCCAGGGAGCTAATCCACACAGAGGTCTCCTGTTTCACCTGCTGCTCGGCTCAGCAGTAACATCTATTTCAGTCGATCTGCCTGTTTTCCCCACCCTGTCTCTGGTGAATCCTCTCACCCCCAACACACACACACAGCTGGCCTACACCCCAGTTCTTATATGGATAAAATAAAACAAATCTTTAAATAATAATAATAATAATGTGAAATTGTGCTTAGTATTAGCTAATATAGTGAGTCAGTGTGTGGAACATAGTAATGGCGCATAGTCACCAGCTCTGAGAGTTGATCTTTAAATTTGACTGGTTGAAGCACATAATAACATCTTTCATGACATAAATTGCCTTTATGTTCTTCAGGGTAACATTGCACCTCTTAATCAATGACTTTTTAAAATGTCCCCCAACAAAGAATGCAGTATCATCAATTTGTATCCTTTGTCTTCATTGTTATACATGACAATTCCATGTGTACTTATGCTGAAAGAGTATTAACATATATGTGAAAGAATTGGATTATTCAGCAGACAAAATCCATTTCAAAAGATAACAATAGCAAGCTGCAATAATTAGCCACGTTGAACTAAAATTTATTTTTCTGTCCTTTTAAAGAATAGTTTTGATAATAAACTATCATTTATTACCTATGTATAAACTATTTTAATACATTCAACAAGCTCCTTTAAGCAGCAATACTTCCATAAAACCCTTTGTTCTTTCCAGTTTGCTCAATATGTTGTTAAATTGATGTTGGGAAGTAGGAACAAGACATCAGCTTCATTCAATGCATTATTCAAGAAAATCAACAAGAATTTTAGAGGCCTTTTCTTTGGAACTGAGATATAGTTTAAGTTCTCCAAATAAATGGTGATTTTTCTCAACCGTGTTTGTTAAAGACAGCTGATAGGTTTTGAATGTGAGCAAAATGAAAAATATTAAATGCCAACAAAACTACAAAAATCCTTAAGTGGCTGAGTTAGAACAGTATAAATGCTGAAGAAGAATAATTTCATGACTGTTACTTCAATCTCAGAAGAGAGATCAGCTACTCTTGAGCTGCATTATACAGAATATGGCAGGATAGCCAGCACCTTCCACAGAATGACTCATGCTTTGCTTCACCTTTGAGTAAACATTGTACTTTCATTCAAATGCCTGCCAAAAATTTGTATTATCTCCAACAAAAGTAGTAAAAAAAATATTTTTTTAATTATACACACAAACAGTAAGTAGTATTTTTTTTTTAAATTTTTGGGGTAGAATGTGTAATTTGATTTGTGGACATATGCATCCATCTGTGAGCTATCACAGTTAAGGTAACAGACATACCATCACCTCCAAAAGTTTCTTAAGTTCCTTTGCTTATTTGGGTTGGGTGTGTAACCAGCTGTTATTACAGGAATTTCTATAAAAATCTGCTACTTTTTCTGAAGTTTCATCTGGAAGGGACTCTATTTGCAGTAGTCTTTATGAGCAAGCCTTTTTCATAAGAAAAATGTTGCGCAAGGAAAGTTGTTTCTGCATTGTGATTTCTTGCCTTGTGACTATGCCATATAAAGGGGAAACATTTAGGTATCTGATAATCTCTACTATAAGTGGAGTCGTTACATTTTTATTTTGGCAGTAGATTCCACCCAGTATCTGAATATTTGCAATTTTGGAACCAGAATGCACTTCTGGCAGTAAGTACATTCAAACAACTATTTGAACTGCAAGAAGTAATGATGATACACAGTCTGGAAGGCCATTCTACCTCTGCTGCAATTCTTTTATTTTCTAACCTGAATTTCTTTCCATCAAAAAAAGTGTTAGCTTATCACTTTCATTATTACTAGTTGAGGAATCACACATCTGTTTTACTTTGCTCTTATTTATGTTGGTCTATATCATACTTTCTACAATTTTTAATATTAAGTGAATAATCGCATGCTGCAGAAAGCTTCCAAAGGAATTTTTCCTCATTTAATGTTCAACACAACAGAAAATTCAAAACAAAGTTGTCTTCTTACTCTGAATTTATCTTAGTGGGAGAAAAAAAGTGTTGGTTTATCACTTTCTTTAGTCCTAGTAGAAGAAATCATGCAAGTATTTTGCTTAGCTTTTACTATACTGGCTTATATCTGACTTTTCCACCATTTTTAATACTAAATGATCAACTGCATACTTCAGAAAGCTTCAAAAGGAATTTTTTCTTGTTTAATGTCCAGCACTCAGAAGATTTAGTACAAGATTTATGCTTTCTTTTTGTAGTTGGGGATTTACACAAACACAAATAAATAATAGAAGTCATGGCAAGAATCAAAGAGATTGAACACACAACTCCAACAGTGCATCTGTCACTCACGAGTCTGAAATCAAAGCTAAGCAAAAATGAACCCAGCTGTTAAGACCGCTGAAAATTTGTGAACTAACATTAAATTTGACATCTGATACAAAAAATGTGAACTCCCCGTTTGCCTGATAGTGAGAACTATGCTTTATACGGCAGAATCTTTCTCAGGAAAGCCAGAGCTGGTTTTGAGGCGCAATGGCACCCGTGTAGAGGAAGTGTTTAGGGACTTAAGGACTTTGAGCTGTGGTAGCTATTGCTTGGTAAGGTGCTTCCTTTGACTGTGATTTCAAGGTGATCTCTGAACCTTGAAAGGTGAGACAGCAAGGTGAGACACTTGCTGATTGGCTGTTGTCTAGGAACACAAGGACTGTCACTGATTGCTTACTTTCAGAAACTTGGGGCTGTTGTGGATTTGCTCATGTTCAGTAGCACATTTATGAGGTGAGAGTATTGGTGATTGCTTGATTTTCAGAACAAATATACTGATTGTCAGTTATATATTTTTTATTAACGATGTTTACAGCTGTTCACAACTTGGAAATTGGCCAAAAAATGGTGTTTTCCTTGAAAGTAATACTCAAACTCTTGTTCTTCCCTCAGTCAAATCTGCAGGAGATCAGAAGGGATTGTCCAGATCTTTATTTGTGGGGATATGCTTTTTAGCTTTAAGTTGTTTGTTTGTTTATTCATACAAGAGTTGGGGTACAGTCCAGAGGTACTGGGTCAGGGAGGGGCAGTGGGGGGATGATGAGAGGATTCACCAGAAACAGTGGGGAGCCGAACAGCAGACTGACTGAAACACACTGCTGAGGGGGGCAGCAGGCAAGACAGGAGAGGTCTGCTTCACCATGTGGGTGCCCTCGGTGACCAGTGATGGAACTGGTGCTGCAGTGGCTGCAGATAGCTTCATAGTGCTGTGCTTAATCCCTTGTGCCACCAGGGAGACCCTGCCTTTCCATAATTTAAATCAACTACTGTGGAGGAAAAATAGCTCTGATACATTTTTGTAATTTATTGCAAAATGAGTACAGTACATTCAGGGTGTGTTCGAGGCTGTCAATATAGGACACAGGACAAAATGTAATAAATATGTATGTGTGTGTAACTTTGTATGCAAAGTGGCAGAGGAGGTGGGGAGACTTAACCCCCAACAGAAAGAAATCTGATTCTCACTTTCTTCTAGAAGGACATTCATTATAGCCTGCTTGTTAAAGGAAAATATTAGCAACAAACTATCCATCAATCTGGAACACGTAGGATAAAGTTTTTGCACCCATAAAATGGAACCGAGTGCAGCCATTAGAAAGGAGGTGGTGTTCTGTGAATTAACATAAAGACTAACGGAATAGACAGTTCTAACGGAATAGACAATTGAAAAAAGAAAGATGCAAACCTCTCTACATATGGTATCATTTGTGCTCAGATATACATGGGGGTCAAATGAATGAGAAGGTGCAGTACAGGGAGCAGGGTCTTCCTTTTCATGGCATATATTTTTGCTGCTGTTCGTGATTTGTAACTTATGTTAAACAAGTTTATTTTTAAAATAACTATTTTAAGAAATCAAATATGCGACATAAGCATGGGCAAGGGGCAGAGGTTTGATAGATTTAGGGGTGTGAACAGGATGTTTTCTTAGTCCAGCGACCCTTCTGCAACTTCTGAAGCTGGCCAACAGCTGTGTGGGATGTGTCCCACATCTCCAAGTCTCCTCCACATGACAGAGCACAGGAAATGGCCTGGGGCTGGGGAGAGAGCAGTATAATATATTACTATATATAATGTAATACATAGTGTACTATACAGCAAATGATGGAGAAACAAAGCTCACAGTAAATGCACTAAATTGCACAAACAGCCAAAGAGAACAGGAACCAATTATTCTGTGTAGAGTTCCCTTCCTGGAAACTCTCCTGCTGATGGAGATAAAAACCAAGGGTCCTCTTGTGCATCCCTACAGTCCACTGAGGACTCTTCATTTAGGATTCAGTCTACATAGAAGATAATGGTTCCTTTCTTGGCAAAAACAGATCTCACAGCGCAAAATATATTACATAGAGATTGTATGACAAACACTTGTGAAAATGGAAGGGTTGGGAATCATCATCATCACAGGAGCTAATATTTACTGTGTCCTAGCAACTGTTTCCAATGCTTCACATGCATTATCACCTTCCTTAGTCTGTAGAACAACTATGGGTGTTAGGTGCAGTTATTCCAATTTTACTGACAAGAAAACTAGCATATGGAAGTTTTTCACTCCGGGCCACATAAATGGCTGATCTGGGGTATGAACACAGGTTCTCTGTACTCCTAGTCATTCTATTATACTTCCTCCAAAAGAAAGCTTCCCTAGCACAACCTAAAAGCCAGACAAAAGTACCAACCATTCGCTGAGCACCTACAGTCTGCCTGGGCTGGGAGAGGTGCCATGGGAAACATTTGGCGTTCCTGAGAGCATAGGTTCTAGAATATGATTTTTTAAAAATTTGAAATTCAAATAAATAAAACTAGGCATCTTAAAGTGAACAATTGAGTAATGTTTAGTATACTCACAATGTCACATAACCATCACCTCTGTTTAGTTCCAAAACATCTTTCTCACTCCAAAAAAAAACTTGAACCCATTAACCATGTTAAGCAGTTTCTGTTTCCTCTCTTACCAACATCTGATAGCCCCCCAGTTCTGTTTATGTGGATTTACTAATTCTAGATATTTCATAACACATGATATCACATAATACATGACCTTTTGTGTCTATTTTTTCACTTAGCATAAGTGTTTTCAGGGTTTAGCCACATTGTACCTGGCATCAATAGTTAATTTCTTTTTAATGGCTGAATAACATTTCCTTGTGCATTTATTCAATTTATTTATCCATTCATGCAATGATGGACTTTGAGACTTTTCCGCCTTTTGACTATTATGAATAGTTATGCTTTGAACTTGTGAGTACATACACTTGTTCGAGTCCCTCTTTTCATTTCTTTTAGGTATACATCCAAGATGGGAGTTGCTGGGTCCTGTGGTAATTCTGTTTTACTTTTTGAGGCAATGCCAACTCAGAATGTGATAGTTTGGCCTTAGACGTTTTCCTTGGTACCTTGACTTTCTCCTCTCTAATGTAAGGAGAAAGTCACTTTCTAGGTTAAATAAGGGAAACCATGGGGTAGAGAGAATTCTACTACCTGATAGCATGTAGGATAGTTTTATGCATCTTTAAGTCTGTTGAAATGGAGATGATCACACTATCCATTCATTCATTCAATAAGCTGTTGCTACCTTTATTTTCTGCACCTTTTCCTAGGCTCTCCCCCTGAGAGAACCTAGTGGGCTCCCAATACCTAATTGCCCCCACTTAGGATCTACCCCCTTAAGGAGGAAGGCTCACTCTTGTGACTGTTGACTGGACGGCTCCGTTCCTTGCCTCAGGGACCTCTCCCACACTGCTCAAGTGTTCTCACAGCACAGAAGCTGCCCTACCCCAGAGTGAGTGGTCCAAGGGAGAGAAAGAAGCAGCTTGGAGTCTTTTATAACCTAGACTCTGAAGTCTATGTCACACATTGTTTACACCAGCCATTATACTTTTAATCACTATTGATGTTATTAAGCCCTGTCAACACACAAAAGGGAAAGGAATTAAATTTCTCCTTTTGAAAGAGGGGTTGTGTGCCTATATGTGCACATATTTTAAAACATAAGCAATCAACTAGTATCCTCCTAGTCTGTCTATAAAACATTACCAGGAGTGAGACATAACTGATAAACCAATAAAAACTTAGATCCCTACCTCACGTTGCACACTCAAAGTCTAGAGAGTTTGAATCATTATGTGTTCAAAAAAGTAATAGGGGCCTCCCTGGTGGCGCAATGGGTTGAGAAACGCACTATGAAGCAAACCACAGCCACTGCAGCATGAGGTCCATCCCTGCTGCCGGCCAGGGAGGTGACCCACATGGCGCAGCAGACCTCTCCTGCCTCGCCCACTGCTCCCCTCATCAGTGTATTTCAGTTAATTAGCCTGTTCATTCCCCACTCTGTCTCTGGTGGAACCTCTCACCCCGCCACACCTCTGGCCTGTACCTCACCCAGTTCTTGTGGGCGTAAATAAATAAATTTTAAAAAGAAAAAAGTAATGGAAGAAAATTTAGATACAAAATATGAAGTGAAGAAGAATATTGAATCATGGCCACAAGAAAAGATACGATCACATGTGAAAATAATATATTTCCAAATAAAAACAAGTTCAAAGACAAATGAAAGCTGGTGATTAATATGTGCAAATTGAAAGACACAGGAGCTAAACGCTTAGTGTTACGAGTGCGTACAAATTCATGCACACTCACGAAAATAGGCTCCAACACATGTCCCAGAAGTAGGTCTCCTTCCTGTGTAGCTAGCTGGATTATAAATGAGCAAGGAGAGGGTTGTGTCTGAGATGTCTTTGTGCTGCCCACAGAATGTTACACGTTGTCAATACTGAGATAAAGTCTGTTGATTTCAGCTCTTTATTGCGATTCTAAAAATGTCTGCACCTCTCTCTTTTCCTCACCCTCAAGTACTCTCCTCTCTGTCTCAGAGAAATCTCATTAAGATGCTTCCTGTGCAGTTTGTGACTCACAACTAGATTATGGCACAAGCTGTGCTGATTTCAGCAAGAAATTCTCCCCACAGCATAGACTGGGTTCCTGCACTGCCCAAAGAGTAAATAAAACTGGAAGGTCTTTGTGTCCATTCAGCACCTCCTCCTTGTGCCCTTACTATGTACCCGCAGCCATATTTTTAAAATCTGAGTTTATGTTCCTAAGGGAGAGTTCTAGTCAAAAAGAGAGGGCACTGGGCTGGAGATCTGGATTTAGTGCAGCTCTGCCCTCTCTTGTCTCCACTTGACCAAACAAGCCTTTTCCAGCTACTGACCTCAGTTGCTCTGTTGGTAGAAGGAGCAGGGAGTAGTGCACGGAAAGCTGCAGTCTTCTCCAGCTTGATATCCAAGGACCCAACTCATTTTCTCTTTTTAAGGTGTGGTCTCTAATAATTGTAGTAACCTTATTGGGGAAGTTTGGGGAGCCCCTTGAGAGTCCTCAGATTTTGGCATCCACTGAGAATAAAATAGAAAATGTTTTCAATTACTGAAGTTGTTCCTCCATTTTCTAAAAAAGATTCTTTTCTACTCATTTGGAAAAAGTAAAATTGCACACAGAGTGAAATGGCTAAGGAAGAAATAATCGGGCTCAGGAATGCATCTGCCTGATTGCTGTGCTGAGCAGTGTTGCCCTGTAATTTGAAAGTGTCTGTTGGTTTTCCAGGGACTTGGTTTCTTTTACCCCTTGAGACTGTCCAGAGTTGGGCTGGCTCCAGACACAGGCAGAGTAAGTTATGGGATTGTTTTTAGCTCCTTGCTCCACCACAATATTCTAGTGTCTGCCACAATTTTACAATCTGTAGCAGTAGAACTTTTTTTTTAATTAAAGTGTATTTGACATATAACATTGTGTTAGTTTCAAGTGTACAACATAATGATCTGATATTTGTATACATTACAAAATGATCACTGCAATTCTTTTACATGGTAAATCACAGTCACTATACATGGTAACAAAAATTTTTGTTTTTTCCTATTGAGGACATTTAAGATTTACTCTCTTAGAGCCCTTCTCTTTTGAGTGAAGATCTTTGCAGAGATTATTTTGATTACCCTGCCAGCACATCCCAACTTCCCACCTACACACATCCATTCCCTTCCTTCTGACCTGACCATAGATGTGATGTGAGATCCAGTGTGGACCAAACACCATACTGGACACAAGATTGATTCAGGAATGAGCATTCCATACATGACAGACAAACAGACAGACAGAAAGAGAGAAAGAGAAACCCTGTCTCTATGTCCAGAAGTACCCCTGGGGCTATTAAGCCGGGAGGATTTACATCTGAGTGTTGGCAACATTCATTCCTGCATATGGAAAGAACCTAGTATGGAATGAGGTCAAGCAGAGGCTGCAGAGATAGATGGAGAGTGTCATAGAAAGAGGGCACTAAAGAAACAAGATACAAGGAGATTTGGAAAGGTGGGGTGTGGAGAGAGACCTTGGCACTTTGGTTCCTGTAACTCTCCCTTATAGTCTGTATGTTACCCACCATCTTTCCAGGGGCTTAACTAAATAAATCCTCTTTTTGCTTCAGGCTGTTTCATTTTGAAGGTGTCATGATGTACTATTGACTCTCCCAGAGGCTATTCTTAAATTGTAAATGTGTGATCCTGAAGGGATGGCACATCAAACCAGTAATGTTGATTAGCTGGTAAAGGGCAGAGCCCCTGCACTGCTGGTAGGAATGTAAAATGGAACAGCTTCTGAGGAAAACAATTGAACATATATTACCTTAAGACCCAGCAATTCCGGGCCTCCCTGGTGGCGCAGTGGGTTAAGCAACACACTATGAAGCAAACCGCAGCCGCTGCAGAATGAGTTCGATCCCTGCCGCCGGCCAGGAGGGGGACCCACATGGTGCAGCAGATCTCTCCTGCTGGGCCCGCTGCTCCCCTCAGCAGTGTACTTCCGTTGATCTGCCTGTTCTGCTCCCTGCTCTCTGTGGTGAATCCTTTCACCGCCCCTACACCTCTGGCCTGTACCCCAGTGCTTGTATGCATAAATAAATAAATCTTTAAAAAAAAAAGATATAAATTAAAAAAAAAAAAAAAGACCCAGCAATTCCACTCCCAGGTAAATACCCAAGAGTACTCAAAATATGTGTTCATATGAAAATCTATAATGAATGTTCATAATAGCATTGTTCATAATAGGCAAAAGGGGGAAATAATCCAATTTTCATTACCTGATGAATGAATAAATAAAATAAGGATTCTCCATACAGTGGAATATTATTCAGCCATGAGAAGGAATGAAATTCTGACATGTGCTACAACATGGAGAATCTGAAAATATGTAAA
Source organism: Galemys pyrenaicus (assembly GCA_019455555.1). Taxonomy (NCBI): domain Eukaryota; kingdom Metazoa; phylum Chordata; class Mammalia; order Eulipotyphla; family Talpidae; genus Galemys; species Galemys pyrenaicus. The sequence continues at coordinate 3,629,502 of JAGFMF010012132.1, read as the reverse complement.
GTAAAAGGAGCCAGTCATAAAAGGTAACACACAGGACCTCCCTGGTGGCACAGGGGTTAAGCACTGCACTATAAAGCTATTGCCAGCACTGCAGCATGAGTTCAATCCCTGACCAGGGAGCTGACCCACACGGCACAGCAGACCTCTCCTGTCTTGCCCGCTGCTCCCCTCAGCAGTGTGTTTAAGTAGACCCGCCTGTTCAGCTCCCCACTCTGTCTCCAATAAATCCTCTCACAACCCCACACCTCTGGCCTACACCCCAGCTCTTGTATGCATAAATAAAATAAATCTTAAAATAAATAAATAAAAATAAAATTTAACATATGGTTCCATTTATATGAAATATCCACAGAAAGTGGATTAGTGATTGCCAGGGCCTTAGGAAAAGGGAAAGTAGGAATGACTGCTAATGGGTATGGGATTTCTTTATGGGCTGGTGTAAATTAGATGATGGAGATAGTTGCACAGTCATGTGAATATTCTAAATGCCACTGACTTGTGTACCTTAAAAGGGTGAATTTTATTTATGTGAATTACATCTCAATTTTTAAAAAGTGATTATTATTATTCTGTTTATCCCTCTTTTATATCCTGTTATCCTGAGTATGTTTTGTGCTTTGAGTGTGATTTTCCTCCAGACAGCTCTTCTGCAGCCCCCTTGGGACCCCAAATCTTCCACAATATTTAGAACCCTTGGGGCACTGTCTGTTATGAATAGGAACCAGGACTGACTTCCCTTTTGAAGGAGCTAACATTTTTTGCTTGCTTAGTTATTTTGCTGGGGTAAAGGACCTGTCTTATCAGCTCAAAAGGAGGATAAGCAGCAGTGGACTGAAACTAATTCACAATTTTGTTTAAATTTACTTGTCAAAGGCAGAAATATTCAATTTCATGCATACTCCCAATTCCCTGCACTGGGAGCAGATTTCCAGGAAGCAATTATGTAGAACAAAATGTAATGGGTAACAGGGGGTGCCTTGTGAATTATTCATAATCCGATAATGATTTTAACCCATTTTTAACATGACCTGCTATTGGTGTTAGCTTCTGGAAAGTTCCCAAAGTAAGCAACACAGAAGCTTGCTTTAGTTATGCTTATATAACCATAAACTTTCGGCCTTTCCCCAAGCCACCTGAATAATTAAAATCAAAAGCGATCTGGGATCCCTTTTCCTTCCAAGTCGACCAAGCAAAGGTAAATGCCATCCTTACAGAGAGGTTGGTGTAGCGGAATAGCCAGCAGAGTGCCTGACTCGGAGAAGGCATACAGTGCTTTTTTGATTTTAATTGTTTAAACGAATGATTGAATGAATGTCAGAAAGGATGAGGTATTGGTAGGAAGAAAGACTCTGGCTAAGTAGTTTTGTTACTTAAAGCTATGTAATTTGGACAAGAGTCTTGCTTTCAATTTTTTTTTAAAGATTTATTTTTTAATGTATACAAGAGCTGGGGTACAGACCAGAATCACAGGAGGTGAGAGGATTCACCAGAGACAGAGCGGGAAGCAGAACAGGCAGATCAACTGAAACACACTGCTGAGGGCAGCAGCGGGCACAGCAGGAGAGGTCTGCTGCACCATGTGCCAGCATGCAGGGATCGAACTCATGCTGCAGTGGCTGCAGCTTGCTTCATAGTGTGTTGCTTAACCCACTGCGCCACCAGGAAGGGCCCACTTCCAGTTTTTTGAATCTGTAAAATGTTAAAAATAATATCTGCTTTGCTGGGTTACTGAGAGAATTTGAGAACATAATAAGTGTTTATTATTTGGTTATTATAGCCTTTTCTTCTCCCAACAACTCTATAAGTCCCCCAGATCTGTTAAATTCTGAGAGAATCATCCAAAACTTACTTAGAAGTCAACGGTTTCCAATCCTGACTGAACCACCTGGAGAGTTTTTTAAAATATAGATTTTTAGGGCCTCCCTGGTGGCGCAGTGGGTTGAGCAATGCGTTATGAAGCAAATCGCAGCAGCTGCAGCACGAGTTCGATCCCTGCTGCTGGCCAGGAAGGGGACCCACATGGCATGGCAGACCTCTCCTGCTGTGCCCGCTGCTGCCCTCAGCAGTGTACTTCCGTTGATCTGCCTGTTCTGCTCCCCGCTCTTGTCTGGTGAATCCTCTCACCTCCTGCGATTCTGGCCTGTACCCCCAGCTCTTGTATGCATATTAAATAAATCTTTAAAAAAAAATATATATAGATTTTTAAATTCTATCTCTGAAGATTCTGATTCAGGAAATATGATATTGTTTTTAGTTTATTTTGAGGGGAGGGAGGAGTGGGGATTAAGATAAAAATTTACAGATCCTCAGAGTATAATTGGAAGTATATGACAAATACATAGATGCGAAGTTTCCATAGTCCCAGAAAATTAAATCAATTGCCATGCTGCATAAACAGTAACTGTTCTGATTTTATTTATTTATTTATAAAATTATTTATTTATGCGTACAAGAGCAGGGGTACAGGTCAGAGGCGTGGGAGGTGAGAGGATTCACCAGAGACAGAAGGGGAAGCAGAACAGGCAGATCGACCGAAATACACTGCTGAGGGTAGCAGCGGGTGAGGCAGGAAAGGTCTGCTGTGCCATGTGGGTCCTCTCCCTGGCTGGGGCGGGGGGGGGGTGGGGGGGGACCCACAGGGAGGGGCTTGAACTCGCGCTGCAATGCAGCGGATGCTTCAGAGTGCAGCGCTCAGCCTGCTGTGCCACCAGGGAGGCCCCCACTGTTCTGATTTTCATTAACATAGAGGAGTTTTGCCTGTTCTTGAACATTATACAAATGGAGTATAAAAGTGTACATTTTTGTGTCTGCTTTTTTTTGCATGTATCACATCAGCAGTTCATTCCTTTTTATTGCTCAGTAGTATTCCACCTTATGGTTATGCCTCTCTCTGTTTTTCTGTTGATAGAACCCTTAGAGTTATTTTCAGCTATTTTGAATACAGCTGCTCTAATTATGGTGGATAAGTGCCTAGAAGTAAAATTGCACATTGAAGCATAAGGATATGTTTAACTTTATTTTTTAAAACACTTCAGATGATTCTGATGATAAGCCAGATTTGGGAATTTCTGCAGTAGCATATGATCAACCTTGATGATTTGCTGAGGTTTTGTTGCATTGTGCAGATGTTGGAGATGACTTCTTTCATTGAGGCAATAGCTTCTGTTCTCCCTCTCCCAGCTGAGGAGCCCATCTTTCCTTGATTTCTTGCCAATTTTTTAATAGTGAAGGGAGTTCTGAGCCAAGGATCACCAGGAGTCTCTTGGATTTTGTCACTCAGATAGATCCAGGAAGCAATGGGGGATAAAGGGAACCAGATGAAGCTGCCAATCTTACAAAACTATTTCTAATCTTGGGACTGCTTACTTAGGGTGGAAGGCTTGTCCTTCAATCCCTTGGAGGCATGGGGAGGGGTTAACTGCTTTCCATTGGGCCACAACAATCCCACCACCTGACACAGGTGCGGGCCTGGGGAGGCATGGGACCAGGCCTTCAATAGATGGTGTGGAACTCCCCAGGGGAGCACAGTAGGCAGGCGCCAGTAGATTCCTCAGGTTCAGGAAATTAGAGAGTTGGGGCCTGTAAGCTGTAATGGGAGAAAAAAAGTCAAGTGCAACCACTTTGTTTCAAAAGTCATATTGACTGTTGACTCAGGGATTATGTATTTTTTCTTTCTACTCCTTCTTAAAGAGTAGAATTTGGGGACTGAGGTGATCCTCTAAGTCAGTGTTTCCTAGAGAGTGTACATGTGTATGGCACTCGGGATGGTTTAGGATGGTTTCAGGTATTATATAGATGGATAGATTTAAAATAAGCATTTGTTAAGTGCACAACAGAAAAATTTAAGCCATCACATATGTGATTTCATGGATATGTTGCTTAACATGCAGGCAAATTTAAAAGGTAATTTAATTTTCAGAAAAATGTTAAGTATATTAATATATTAAGTGCAGGCGATACACAGGTATGACAAAAAATATGAAGGTAGAGATGAGTGAATGGGTTTATAAAATTGCCCCTGACAAATGGTTCCATTTGACACATATGGAAACCAAGGCTTTGAGATGCGAGTGACTTCCTTTGAGTCAGACTTCATCAAAGCAAGGACTAGCTCCCCAAGGTCACCTGGCTTACCCGTTGCTTTCCTCCTCTAGGAAAGGGGAGGGTTCTTATCGACCATGTAGCCTAGCCCCCAGATTCAAAGTCAGATGCCTTTGCAGACTCATGCTACAGTTGACTCAGACCACAATCATGAAGTCTGTTAGTTGGTCCAGGCTCCAGGAAATGAGTGAATGAGACGAGACCAGATTTCTAAGACACGAGCACAAAGATCTTGACAACTCTCCTCCATGTTAAAATTTTGGGGGAAGAGAGGACCACAGAAGGGTGGGCAGCTGGTTTGCCTGTCCCTGCCTCTGTTCCTTCTCTGGCCTCTAGGCAAGATGCTAGACCCAGGCATGAGTGCCCTGTGTGGGCGATCTACCCCCACACAGGTTGTTCAAGGTCACAAAGAGGGTCCTGATTATTCACAGAAATAGCTTCAGGCAGCTGGAAAAGTATAAGGGCATAGCCTCCCAGATGGCTGTCATCTGCGAATCTTCACAAGTCCAGCAAGAAGACTTAAGAAGGCAACTCAGTGGGAATTCTAACAATTGTGGATCCCCACAGGACTGCGTGTGAAAAAGGCAGCCATTGCAAATGCAAGCACAGACTTGAACTTTTCCAATTAGAAAACAGAACTGCTGCTGGGAGAGAGGGGCAATGGTTACTGCTTCTCTTCTCTGAATGGGATTTTATGTCCGTTGCTGAGGCATCCAACCTCTACCTTGTCCCCCTCAGGCTATGGGGCAGTGTGTGACCTGCTGAGACCATCCCTCAAAGCTGCAAGGGACCTGAGCATACCACCCCACCTGACCTCAAAGGAGACACAGTAGGGTAGACTGTGTGTGTGTAAGTTTCCCAGTCAGCTTCACAAGAACTGAGCATTGAGGGTAGCACTTTATCCTGGGGCCAAACCAAAGTCTGTCCCTGAATCCCTCTAACCTACCCCTATTCTATTCTTGCTGTTGTTGTTGGGAATGGGAGCTCTAAGAATTTGATAGTAGGTTAATTCATCTAGTAACTATGGTTTCAAAGCTCTGTAGGGTCAGAATGAAAATTCTTTAATTTAGCAAAGCACCTTAATATATTTTTAGGATATTGTAGGGTAGGCTCAGGGACCTAGTTTGAGGCAATTTGAACATATCTGCATTTGGAAGTAACAGGGGTTTTAGCTATCAGTTCTGGGGGAAAAGTAAGGGATTAGAGAAAAATCATCATATCTTTAATGTAAGCACTAAGGATAGAAGCCAGTGAGAATGGGTTCTATGGGTGAAGCCAAAGTATGAAAGTGCAAAATTAGGAGTGGAGGTGGGGTGGGGTGAGGTGAGGGAGTGGAGGGGCACACTCTTCACCAAGATTGACTGGGACTGGTTGCCTTCCACCACCACAGAGATCCATCTGGAAACTAGGGACCTCCTTGCTAGCACTCCGATTCTTTCCCAGGCCTCTGCTGTCCAGTTCCAGCCTGGGAACTAGTCGCCTGGGTCAGCTTCTTCTCTTGGAGTTCTGGTCTTAGAATGGGAGAATGCTTTAGGTCAAGCTGTTTTCCATGATCAAGGCTTTTGGGAAAAGCCCCTGCAAGGAAAAGGAAGGAAGGGAGGGAGGAAGGGAAGGAGGAAAAGAGGAGGAAAAGAGAGGGCTGGGGAAATAGTGGTGTTCTGATGACTCCTGGGCCTAGACCCCAGTTGTACCATTGCCAAGAATCCTTTTTTGGGCCTCCCTGGTGGTACAGGGGTTAAAGTCTCAGTGCTCTCAAGTTATCACCAGCCATTGTGGTATGAGTTCGGTCCTTGGTCAGGGAGGGGACCCACATGACACAGCAGACTTCTCCTGCCTCGCCCGCTGCTCCCCTCAGCAGTGTGTTTCAATGGATCTGTCTGTTCTGCTCCCCGCTCTGTCTCTGGTGAATCCTTTCACCACCTCCTACCTCTGCACCTCTGGCCTACACCCCAGTTCTTGTGTGCATAAATAAATAAAAATAAATCTTTTTTTAAAAAAAAGGAGGCCCTTCCTAGTGGCATAGGGGGGTTAAGTCTCAGCACTATCAAGCTATTGCCAACCACTGCAGCATGAGTTCGATCCCTGGCCAGGGAGCTAACCCCCATGGTGCAGCAGACCTCTCCTGCCTCACCCGCTGCTCCCCTTAAGAGTGTATTTCAGTCAATCTGCCTGTTCTGCTCCCGAGTCTGTTTCTGATGAATCTCAGCCCCAGCACCTCTGGCCTAGATCCCAGTTCTTATATGCATAAATAAATAAAAAATAAATCTTAAAACAAAACAAAGCCCTTTACCTAAGGTTAGTCTCTTACTTGCATCTCAAAGTACCCAGTGGACACTTCTCCCTCCCCTCTGAATATGGGAGCCTAGATAAGAACAGAAAGACTTCCATCCTTGATCAGAGCACCACAGCTCCTTTTTCTTTATACTTACCATGACCCCAAATCATTTGTTTATCTGTTTACTCTTATATTTGTCTCCCCCAGAAAATGTAAGACCTGTTATTCCTAAGTGCTAGAATATAGTAGGTGCTCAGGAGTCATTGAATGAATTGAGTGAAATCAGACCACAATTGAACCCCCTACAAGGTTACAGTTGCAGCAAAATATCTCAGTGCCAGACACTAAGTGCAGGATGTTTTGAATTTGTGTGTCCAAGCTATCTGCCCACCAGGGTGTATGCATATGGTGGGGACAAGACTGGATATACAATCAGTGCTTCATAAAACACAGATAAAGAGCCAGGGCAATGGACAAATGGCCTGTGGGGAGGAGAAGTTCAATGCAGATTACAAAGATACCCAGGAATTGAAAGGCAGCTGTAATTAGAAAGCAAAGGCATTCAGAGCTGCCTGGAGGTCAGAGGGCTGGACTGGCAAGCTGGGGAGCTCAAGGAGGAAATGGACATGGAGGTACTGCAGTTCACGGCTGACATAATTGGACAGAGATCTGCAGCCAGTTGCCATAGTAGCAGCCAATCGGAAGGGCTGCCTATGTGGCAAGTAGTCAAGGTTTCTAAAGAAGAGGCTAAAAATGCTGCCTTTGTTCCCACTCTGATCGAGTTGCTGTCATGTCCCTGCGGGGGTGATGGGGCTTGGGGCCAGAGCCAAGAATGGCCAGCCAGCTTGACCAGGAAGGGGGGCCATGTGAGGCCCCAGAGGGCTGGGGAAGCCACATGTGTCATTCTGTGTAGCTGTTTGTGCCTCCTGATGCAGGGCAGTGGCCAGTGGCTTAGGGCGCAGGTCTGAAAGTGCCGAGGTCAGGTCATAGCTTGGCCTCTTAGCAGCTGTGTGACCTCAGGACCTGTCCAGCCATGCAAAGAAGAGCCATAATACCTTTTATCCAGGGTGGTTGTAAGAACTGACAGAAGTGAAACAGGTCGCACATTCACTTAGTGAGTGGTAGACACAATTGCCATTGCTTTAACAAATAACATAAACTGTTTCACAACAGCTTCCCCAAAGGACTCTTAGCTCCAGGGGAGGAAAAGTCAGGTTTTGCTTCTTTAAGGGTACCAAAAATGCAGCCAACAGAGACTTAAAAACTCCAGGAGGAGACCAGTTAGGCTAATAGGAAGGCATTTTTAAGGTAGTTTCAAGAACCACGAGTGATCAGAGAATCCTTTTCCTTTGATCTTCTGGCCAGTGTGTGGGCTGGGGCAGGATACAAGATGAGGCCATCTTTCCCTTATCCTCCTGCAGTGGGAGAGAGAAAGTAAAGGACCCTGATGTTCAAGTGAGGAGGAAGGAAGGCAGAGTGCATTTGCTTAGAGACCAGAACAGGTCAGAGACAGACAGAACAAGGGCACATTTGAGGATAAACTCCCCTTCCCCTCGCTCTCTCCAGAAGAAGGGCTGGGAGATGTGACAACCCTATTTGGACTCTGGTGCAGTCCTTGGTTGCCATGGCAACTCTATGGGCTCTCGGGTAGGTGGAAGGAAAGCAGCTGCAGAAATCAGCATTGGAGGCATCAGCTCTGCCCTTTTGCTGCAAAAGTCAAGGCATTTCTGAGGATGGGGCGATATTTCCTTTCCCATCTCAGGAGCCCTGGGGCTTCAGAATTGTCCCTTCTGCTTTCCATGTACACCTGTCTTGTTGTGAGGAACTAGACTCTTCTATGGAGAGGTAGCTCCCTTGGGGCCCCTTGCTTGGCAAGTCTCCTCAGATTACATGTTCCCTTGGAGGTTTCCTCTTCATCTTTCCCATGTATGTGTTCATTTTCCCATTCATTCAGCAAGTGTATACTGTGTACCTACTGTGCAGGGTGCTGGGGGCAGAATAGCCAACAAGACAAAGTGCCTGTCATGGAGCTCACGGTTTTGTGGGGAACAAATGAGAGAGACTGAAGGTAATGAAGAGGGCAGGGTAGTCAGGGAAGGTCTTTCTGCACTGAAATCAGCAAGCTGTGAAGGGACTGTGGAGCTGCTATGGGTAAGGAGCATTCTAAGAAGAGCCAGTGCAGAGGCTGGGAGTTGGCGAGGCCTGGCATCAGAGGGCAGGATGAGGGCCCTGGAGATGGAGCTGAAAAGCAGTAGGCAGAGTAGGCTCAGCCTTGTGGACCTTATTCAAGCCTGCATTTTGCTCTGAGAGCAACAGGAAGCACTGAGAGGTTGTAAGCAGGAGAGGGAAGTGATCTGACTTTCGTTTTTAAGCAGCTCTTTTGGGCAGTAGAGGACAGACTATAGGAAGATGGGAGTGGAGACAGACCAGAGGGAGTCTGCTGCAGTGGTCCATGGGAGCTGGTGGTGTCTTGTCTGGGACAAAGGGGGTTTGGAAGCAGAGATGGAAATTTTGCAGCTAACAAGTCTTACCAGAGACTGAAGAAAGGAGCATTTAGGGATGACTCCCAGGCATCTGAGTTGAATCCCTGGGTGAGTGGTGGTGCCGTCAGTGAAGGGAGGGGTGATGGCAGAGTACACAAGGAGGCATGGCATCAATCTCAATTTGTGGCCTGGACAAAGTACACGGAAGTTGCCCAAGTGCCTCTTTTCATGTTTGCCATTGTAACCAGTGGCTGAAGCCAATGATTGTTACAGGTGGTGCCCCCTGGAGGGGGTTGCTGGTTAGGATGAATAGCCCCAGGAAAAATGTGAACAAAATATTGGTGGGGATGGAGACTCTGATAAGAAAGAGAAGGGACTGCAGAGGCAGCCACCAGGATGGAGTGTTGAAGAATTCTGTGTTCAGGATTTCAGTGTTTAAGGATTTTCAGAGATTCTGGGCTTGGCAATTTCTGCCCCAACCATGCCAATCTTCCAGAAGACTGTTGTGGGCCTGTGATAAATGTGGAAAGACCTCCAGCAGCCAACCTCAGAGAGGAAAAGTTCAGAGGCTTTGCAAGTAGCCAAGCCACCGAAACTATTCCTGGTTTTGCTGCTGTAACAGCCTGGCAGGGAAGGCGAAGACCCAGAGCGGGGCACCTCGCTGAGCTGTGTGAGTGTGGCTATTTGTCAGGTGGTTCAGCCGCTGCAGCTGCTGTTTTGAGTATTGCTTGTCTGGTGCTATGCAGGGGCATCTCGGCAGCTCCAGTGAGCATCTCCTGTTGTGTCTTCTGGTTGCCTCATGCTCCAGGCCGTCAGTGGTGGGAAGATGCCATCTCGGGACTTTAAAATCATGGACACTGCTTCAGGTGAGGTAAACAGCCATTTGTGGCCTCAATAACTCTTTGTTTTTCCCTACTTTGTTAAATAAATCCCTTTATTGTTGGTCTCTGATCCTAAGTAGTCTCACAATTATACGCAGGTGAAGAACTCAGATGGTGACTGGTAAATTATTTGGGCACTTGTCCTTGGCCAGTTTTAGGCCCATGGCTGCCCTGTATTGCCATGACTGCGCTGAAAACTAGAGTATTTCATAAGCAACATTTCTAAGGAGTTAAACTGATAGGAAGTTTCCCCACAACACACTGATGGGAAAGAAAATAATTTAAAACTTGAATGCTGGATGTCTGAGGGTGGTGGCAGAACTCACTTAGGGTGATAGCTGTTGTCTTATGAGGTATTTGAGCATATGGAGCCTGTTCAAAGACCAAGATAGTTAAATCACCCGGCTGAATGAGAATAAAATCAAAGGAATAGAGGAGCTGTTCCCTGGACAATAGAGTTGGAAGAGATTGAGGAGGTGGCAGAGGGCCCTTGGAGAGAGGTGGCCTGGTGAGTTGTCAGGGGCCAGGCCTGAAAGGTCAGTCAGCAGCTCCTCTCAGGGAGCAGTGGTCAGATTGTTCCTCAGAGGCAAAGGAGCATTGCTCCGTATTCTTTGTACCATTTCCTGATGAGCACGTGCTGTCACCCCTGTCCTTCACCACAGCCTCGGTGAAAGCATTAGCACTTGGGAGAATCAAGACGATAGGATAGTGAACATGAGGAGAGAGGTGAGAACAGACAGGCTGAGAGCAGATTCAAGAAACTGACAGGGACAGGGAGTGACCAAGAAATAAGCCAGTACGGAATCCCCAGGAACTTCAGCAAGGAGCTGGCCTTGACACTAGTGGTGAAATGAGGAAAGATGCCATTTTATTTGTTAGTGAAGAAAACAGCCTCTTGAAGGCTGGAGGACTTGGGGCAATCAGATTCTCATGACTTTATTACATCAGAAACCCTGGAATATAAAGTCCTATCTGTCAGCATAATTGGCCATCGGCATTTTGCTCAAAGGGTTTCCTAATGGCAGCCTCTTAAAGTTGGTGTTAGACTAGACAACCATTTTGCACCATTGGAAACCCCTTGCTTTTCAATGTTTCCGTGTCAACTAGATAGCAAGAGGGATGAGGAATGGGCCTGGAGGAGGAAACAATGAGATGTCCTCGATGCTCACCATTCTCCGTCCCCAATCCTTAATTACAGCACACACATGGTGCTTTTCTTTATGTTTAAGGATTTGCATTATCCTGTGAATTTGCATGCTTCTTTTTGCTTGTGAACATCGCATCAGTTTTATTTTTTTTTAAAGATTTATTTTATTTATGCACACAAGAGCTGGGGTACAGGCCAGAGTCCAGGGAGGTGAGAGGATTCACCAGACAGAGTGGGGAGCAGAACAGGCAGACCGACTGAAACACACTGCTGAGGGCAGCAGCGGGCGAGGCAGGAGAGGTCTGCTACTCCATGTGGGTCCCCTCCCTGGCCGGCAGCAGGGATCGAACTCGTGCTACAGTGGTTGCGGTTTGCTTCATAGTGCGTTGCTCAACCCACTGTGCCACCAGGGAGGCCCTACATCAGTTTTAAATCACTATCTCTGAGGTCACAAAACTATAGTCCTATATGAGTTACTATGTCACTGGTTAGTAGAGACCTCTGAACTGTATTTTTTGAGGGTAACTTGGAAGTATCTCTTAAAATTTTAAATGTGCACAGGAATTCCTCTTCTCTATTTTGGATAAATTATTTTTACTAGTGCATAGTTTTTACAAAAAGCATTGGGTATAATAACAAAAATTAGGAACAACCTAAATATCCATCAAGTGGAAAATTTTATGTAAACTGTGGCATATCCATAAACTGGAATAGTAATGGTTGGTTACAAGGAACAAGTAAATCTAAATACCTTAAAATGGAGATAAGGCCAAAACAAATTTTATTTTTTTAAAAAGATTTTAAAAACTTTATTTATCCATATAAGAACTGGGGTATAGGCCAGAGTGTGGTGGGGGGCAGGGGAGGCAAGAGGATTCACCAGAGACAGAGTGGGGAGCAGAACAGGCAGATCTATTGAAATACACTGCCGAAGGGAACAGCAGGTGAGATAGAAGAGGTCTGCTGTGTCATATGGGTTAGCTCCCTGGCCAGAGATTGAATTCATGCTGCAGTGGCTGCCAATAGCTCAATAGCACTGAGATTTTAACCACTGTGCTACCAGGGAGTTCCCCAAGACAAATTTTTAAATTAAAAAAAGTAAGTTGTAGGGTACCTAGAATGTGATCTCATGTAAGAAAGCAGAACAAAACAACCTTCCTCAACCAAAACAAAATCAAAGGCTTAAAACACATGAAGTACCAGATGGCTAGTGGATACTTCCAGGTTGAAAGGGGATGTAGATTTGGGAAGTCAGATGGGCTTTTACTTCAACTGTGTTGTTTGTCCTTTCCAGCAGGATGTATTAATGTATTTCTTATGTAATAAAAACCCTAAAAATAATCATGTCTCTAATTGACGTCTGAAGGATAGCTCTCATTAATTGACCCAAAGCTTGCCTGTGCTGCCCTGTGGGTCCCAGACCTGCCATCCTCCAGACAATGAGCACCAGGGTCAGCCTGAAGAAATAGGGGCCCAACCCTCCACCCCCAGGTCAGACAATTTCAGATTAGTTGAAAACAAATCCCTAATGTCCATGAAGAATCCCAAGCACAGAGCCCTATCACAATTGATAATGGGTGCTCAAAAAGCTGGGCCTTAAGATAAGTTGTTGGGTGAAAAAGCAAGGCTAGAGGTGGGGGAAGCAAGGCACAGGACATGGCAAATAAGTTTTAACTTGCACTGTTAAAAAGAAAATAAAAACTGTGAATGTGCAGGCTTTTGTATTCACTTAATATTTCTAGAAACTAGTAGCAGCAACTGCTGCTAGAAAGGGCAGCAAGGAAGCTGAAAGATAAGTGGTAAGGAGTCTTTATTACAGGCAAGGTTGTACTTTTAGAATTTAGAAATGGTGTTGCCTGGTTTAAAATAAATACTATATATAGATATATGGCCACTGAGGAAAAACAATCAGAAAGGGCCTTTCTTTAAACTATGAGAGACATGGTAAGAGAAAGGCCTTTGACTTAGAGACTCAGGGTGCCTCCTAGGATGTTGTTGACAAACAGGCCTCTTCTTGGGTAATGACTCAGCTTCCTCTAATGCACTCAGAATGCCCACTGGTGATCCAGAAATCATCTTGACACTGATAGAGTACCTTTGTGGGCGTCTTGTTCTTTAGTTTCCTTTCAGGGTTTTCAGGTCAATAAAACACTAATTTATTTTTATTTTATACTGCATTTGGTTCATGCCATAGGATTGAAGTTTCTAAAAATGTAGCTGAGAAAGCTCCCTGTTCTTACAGGAAACACACACCAGTCACTCCTGTTCCTTTGTGTTATAAGAAAGGACCTATATACGTGAATTTAAAAAAAATACACCCCGCTGGAGCTTGTACTAATGTCACGTTCCTATTTAAACATCACAAACTGTCCTTTTTTATGAGAGTGTGGGTGTGAGTGTATATACACACACACTTTCTTAAAGGTACATTGGCTCTTCCTTTGTACTGAGGAAAATGGGAAGCTGTTGAAGGGTTTTAAACTGAGAAGTAACCAAATTGGATCTCTCAGCCTGCAGTGTGGAAAATAGAAACAATGGTGGTGAGGTCAGTGGGTGAGGGAGAAGTGGAAGAGGAAGCTGCTGCAGTGGCGCAGTTGACGGTGGTGATGATGAACAGGGTGGGCACAGTCAGATAATAAAAGTGCTTTGTTGTTTGTAAAACGCCTTATAGCGGGACTCGCTGTGACCACCCGGGTCTGCTGTTTGCCATTCCACCCCATGCTGCAGTCCAGGCAGAGACGACAGGCTTAACATAGCTGAGGAAAGAGGAGGAGGGGGCATGCCCAGGTTGTTACAAGCCGTGCACGCCATGTGAAGTGAGAAGGAAACTCGAGTGCTCCATGGAGTCCTCCGCCATCAGGATTGCAGACCTCTAAAGTGTCATTGACAGAGGGAGTTGTGAAAATGATATGTAGGTAAAGGCAGAGAGAGACAGAATTTCAGAAAGAAGGCAGGGCTGTTTCCTTTTTCCTGGTGTTTATTACAGCCCAGCTCAACTCTCTTCTTTGAAAGTTCCTCGTGTTCAGCCTATGGTGAACTGTAGTGAAGATGCAGACTGGGGTTGTGTGGACAGATGGCGTCCTTGGTCTTTAGCTCATCACTAACCTCCTGTTGTGAGCCTCAGGCTTATCGCTTAACCTCTTGCGCCTGTTTCTGCTTCTATAAAATGCTGATCATCCTCCCATCTGTAAAATGTTGATTATCATGTTATTCAGTGTGAATGAACAGAATGTTAAATGCTCTCCTTATAGCACAGAAAACAAGTCTCAAAGAGCAGTGAGTTTCAGATTGTGCTTTGGGTGCTGCTATGATGAGAAAGAGGAGGAGGGCAAGTGGGTGGATCTCTGGACCTTTCATTTCCTGTTACATTGCAGACAGCTCCACTCTTTAAACTGTTGTAATGATGAGTAAGTTTGTATCTGGATAAAGAATTCTGTTGATAAAACAGTTCTAAAACCTCTGTGACAGAGCATTCCTTACTGGGCAATTCAGATACCTGACCTTAGTCCAGGAATGGATTCAGTCACCACATGTGAATCCTGTATCTGTGGTAGACATTACTAATCAATCACAGGCCCTTTTCTGCTGAACCTGAAGAAAGCCTCAGAATTGTTTTACAGCAGTCAGTTCTATAGCAGGCATGTGAGATGAAACCAATTTTCCACTCTCTTGACTTTTTTCATTGTAGGTTGACCTTGAGTGTTCAGTGAGATTGAGGATAATAGCTGCTCTAAACTTCATTTGGGTGAAGTTTAAAGCAAGGTTAAGTTCTGTTTTTATCTTATCTCAGGCTGCTCTAACAAGGTGGCTTAAACAGAAACAGTTATTTCTCACATTACGGAAGCCATAAGGTAGGGATCAGGGTATCAGTATGGTCCTGCCGAGGTCCCTCTTTTTGCTTTTACAGATGCTTTCTTGCTCTTACATGGCAGAGAGTTTCTCTCTCTCCTGGTTCTTCTGCAAAGATTCTAATCCTGCCATGAGAGCTCCACCTAATTTTTTCCTCAAAGGCACCTCCTCCCAATGTCATCTCATTGGAGGTTAGAGCTTCAGCATATAAATTTTGAAGATGGCATTCAGTCAAAACCTTGTTTTGTCAACATATATATTGGAAAATGCAATACTACTTTTCGTCTGTCACAGATTGTCTTTCACCTTCCTCTCATTTTGTAATGAGTGTGCAGATCACACTCAGCCTTTTACTTCTAATTCATGTACCACGTAATTACTTTCTCTGAAACAGTTTTCTCAGTATTCTGTCTGCTCTGTCCATGGCATTTAATGCCTTCTAGTGTGTTTTTTAAATGATACATTAAGTTTCCATTTAGTGAGGTCCATGATAGCCTGATTCTCATTGTCACACGCATTTGTATTGCTCCAGAGTAGCCCAGTAGTTAGTAAATATTTGCTGAAGGAGTGGATCAACTTAAGAAATGTTGAGTACCAACCCACGAGTTTACTTGATTTTGTTAAGCTGAAATGTCCGTGGAGTCTATTGGTGAATTGAAAGTAGTCGCTAAAGTGTAAATTCTAGGAGGATAGGTATGTATGTTCATGCTCCACTGATACCTAGACCAGTGCCTGACATACAGTAGCTTCTCAGTTTATTTTATTGAACAAACAAATGAATAAATTATGGTTTGAGAAAATATTATAGATGGGCATGGCTTCTCTTGTGTTTATTTCACATGGAGTAAGGCATTCCATGATTAACAGTGTCAAGTCACTTTTGAAACCAGCTAGAAAATTGCCTAATTATTTCTTTTTTTTTAAAGATTTTGCTTTTACAGATGATATATATTTTAAAGATATATTTTTAAATATAAAGGTCTTCAATGTACAGTTTCATGTGTTTTTTTTAAGATTTATTTAGTTATGCATGCAAGAGCTGGGGTACAGGCCAGAGTCGTGGGAGGTAAGAGGATTCACCAGAGAAAGCGTGGGGAACAGAATGGGCAGATCGACTGAAACACACTGCTGAGGGGAGCAGCGGGCGAGGCATCATGTGGGTCATGTGGGTCTTCTCCCTGGCCCAGGATCGAACTGGTGATGCTGTGCTGCAGATGCTTCACAGTGCAGCACTCAACCCGCTGCACCACTAAGGAGGCCTGCCTAGTTATTTCTATGGGAACTTGCACATTTCACAATTTCCCAAATTATTGAGACTTGGGAGGAGTATTATGTGATTGAGATGTGACTTTCAACTTTAGGGTTTACTTACTTGCCTTGTGTGGCATCTGAGTAGATGTGGTCCTTTAAAGAATGAAACTATTCTGCATAGCTTCCAACTTATTTTTTTTATTAAATTAGCTTTTGAAAATTCTGCTATTTAGCCTGTTGTTGGCAGATGAACTGCCTTCCAGGGCTATCCTGCCAAAAGAGCTACTGTTGGATTTTCAATTTCTCTTTGCTATGAGAAATTGTTTGATAGTTTACAATCAAACTGGAGTGTTTGATACTTTGATAGTTTTTTTTTTCTATTTTAACAAATTGTATTGAAAATTTACAGCTCTCCACCTGCCAACCAATAGTACAATGGTACATTTATACCATGGGATAAATAAAGTATGGTAAGAATAAACAAAGTAGAGCTAAATAAATACCTGATAAATTTCACAAACAAACAAATGAGTGAAAGAAGCCAGACGTTAAAATAAAGTATAGGCCTCCTTGGTGGCACAGGGGGCCAGGGAGGGGGACCCACATGGCACAGCAGACCTCTCCTGTCTCTCCTGCTGCTCCCCTCAGCAGTGTATTTCAGTCGAACTGCCTGTTCTGCTCCCTGCTCTGTCTCTGGTGAGTCCTCTCACCCTGCCCCACACTCTGGCCTGTACCCCAGTTCTTGGATGCATAAATAAATAAATCTTTAAAATAAATAAAGTATATATGGCACAATTCTTTATATAACACAAAGGGTGTTTTGAGATTCTGAGGTGTTTCATTGCTTGGTTGGGATGTTGTTTACGGGACAGTCAGTTTGTGAAAATTCACTGCTCTACACATTTATGACACATGATCATTTAGTCTGCATATTTGAGAAACAATTGAATAAAGGCGGGAAGTCAATGGGAGATGTGGATCAGAGGAAATGATGCGCATGATTGCCTGGACTGCAGCTGCTCAGTTGGCCGTCTCTCCTCCGTGGCTTTCCTGCTGGTTGTATGTTTTCTGATAGAGAAATACACATTTGGAGTGACATGGTAATATTCCCAGTCCCAGGCAAAATATTGACATTAGAGAGGTGGCTTTTTAAAGCCTAATATTTGTCCTTCACTGTCTGGCACATAGTAGGTGCTTGAGTAAACATTGAATTCTTGCAGTTGGTCACTCAACAAATATCTGTCCAATGGCTGCCCTCTGCCTGAAGTTACCAACATTAAGTTCAGGTTCTTAGAACTTTACTGATACTGTCTCTCAGAGTCAAACTGCCTAATGAATGTGAGCATGCTATGATTTTCTTGTTTGACCTAGTACTGCCAAATGGCTCAATTAAGGCACAAATAAATTTATAAACAAACAAACAAATAAAGGAAGAGGCTTGATCTTCCTTTAATCGTTATCAAAGGGGACTAGTTCTGTGCTAAGATGACCTGGGTAGAGATTTTATTGGGTTTTTGCCCAACTATTCAAACTAGTATATAGCCATTAACCTGTTAATCCAAATAGGCCCTTAGGGAGTCCTGGAGAAGTCATTATCTTTACATTACTGCAAGCCAGGTGACTTGTTCAGGATTGCAAATTGAGGAATGTCATAGCTGGATTGCAATGGTAGCTGACTGGCGTTCAGCCCCTCTATCTCAGGATTTGTCAACTGCTCCCTCCCCAGGCATTTGCAAACTTGGTTGCTGTTTTTTTTATCCTTATAAGAGCTTCATTTGATCCCTTCCAGGCCTGCCCACTGGTGAGCTCCTTCCTACTATCTTCTTAGACTACTGGCCCTAAGAAACCCTCTGGTGAAAGTGCTGGCTCTGGGAATGAAACTGGATGGTCTTCTATTTTAGAGATAGTCCCAAATTGCTGTGCAGACCCCAGTAACTAAATTTTGGAATCCAGCAATTTGGGTTCAAATCTTAGTTTTAGGCAAAACTTGGTTTTTGACTTAACCTTTTTCAAAACTCAGTTTCTCCCCACCCCCCCTTAAGTGGGGATGTTAATAATAGTACTTAACTATCATGTTGTTGCAAAAATTAAAATGACATGCCTGTAAGTACTTAGCATGTTGCCTGGCACATAATAAGAGCTTAATGTGGAATAACTATGAAGTTATTAGACCAGTGTTAGAGATTGCCTTCAGACAGACTTCTAAGCTAGTCACATCTGGACTTTTCATCAAAGATGTCACCTGAAATATCTATGCACAAAATAGAAACCAGGTTCTCAGAATGGGAGGAGCCCTGTATACATTTGTGTTAGCTAAAACTTGGGGGAGACATATTTATGTAATGAAAAAGGAGTATGCCTCCGAACTTACTTACCTGGATGCAGCAAATTGAAGAGAAAGCAGACACAACTTTGGAGAGATGCATTTATTACCTTTGGGAGCTGAGCTGAAGTACAGCTGAGCAACCAGTATTTTGACATTTATCTGTTTCCATGATGCTTTATGGACTCTATATAAAACCAGTCTAATGACCTTCCTATGAAGGCTGAACGATTTTCTGATGGAGCTGCAGGTTTCTGTGAGCCTTGTGTGTGTGTGTGTGTCTGCGTGGCTTTAATTTCATTTCTGGAATAAAGGAAGTGCAAAGACATTAACTCTGAATCCATCAAAGGAAGAACTCTGTAATTGCAATTTGGCAGCAATTGGCTTGTGCTGTGTGCACTCTGAAAGCCAGGGATGATTAATCCTGCACATTTATCTGAGCCCAAGAGCAGATGCATGATAATGACAACTGCATCAGGCAACAGAATGTTGTGTTTGATCCCTGCAGACTTGGGCCTGCTGTGATGAACATGAGCAACAGCATCAACCAGATCTCAGCCAAGAAACACAGAGCTGCATGTCCACTGTGGCAGTCACCAGTCACACATGGCTACCGTGCACTTGAAATGTCACTGGTTCGAATGGAGATATTTATAAGCATAAAGGACACCCTGGACTTCAAAGACTCAGGATGTAATAAAAGAACTTAAAAAGATTTTTGTATTGTGTCTGTGTTAATATACTATTTTGGATCTATTGGGTTAAATAGTGTTAAAATTAATCTCATCTGTTTCTTTGTATTTCTTTAATGTGTCAGTTAAAAATTGTAAATGACATGTGGCGCGCGTACCTACCTGCCTTGCGTTTACTTCTGTGGGACAGTGCTGTTCTACAGTCAGAGAGCAACAGGCGAATCAGACACCTCTCAGATTTGCTTCCTTTCTCCTTTGAGGTGACTGCCTTTTTTCTGATCTTCGGGTTGAGTGGCCTTCTTGCTGACATGGTGCTGTTCTTTGACCCAGAGATGGACTCCTGACTCAAGTACATCAATCAGAATGCTTCGCTGGAAAGCTGGACTGAGAACTGGTGGTGGGAGCTGTAACATGTAAGTTGGTGGCCATGATTTTCTGCTCCATGGGTCTGCTCTGTAGGTCATTGAGATGGCCCTTTCATAGTGACCTTAACTGTTGATTCTCCACTATGAATACTTGATGTTTACGCAATGTTATAATGTT
Source organism: Galemys pyrenaicus (assembly GCA_019455555.1). NCBI lineage: Eukaryota > Metazoa > Chordata > Mammalia > Eulipotyphla > Talpidae > Galemys > Galemys pyrenaicus. The sequence continues at coordinate 3,609,957 of JAGFMF010012132.1, read as the reverse complement.
ACTTCAGTAAAGAGAAAGAAGTAGATGCCCTTAGCTGCAAAAGAGAGATAAGAAACACAAGGCAGGTTTAGGTAAAGGAAGCATGAGAGTCTATTGTTTCAATAAGTATTTGGCCCACTCAGGTTCTCATCCTTGGATCCTGTGAGATGCCTTGGATACTTATCAGAAATGTCAACTTTGTTCCCTCCATCTAATTCTACTGGCTTCTTCTGTCTGCCAAGGTCTAAATAAGTGGCAGGCCAAATCTACTTTTCTTCATCACCTCAGGTCTAATGGAAGTAGATTTTCCATGAAGTTCATGAAGCTTAAGCCTCAGAATCATTCACTTGAGCAGAAATCTCTTTCAAAGTGCCATTTTGTATTTACACTTTTACATTCTTTATCTTAAAGAGGGGTCTCCAAATCATGTTTCTGATTTCATAACATGTGACCTTGCTCAGAAAATGCTTTCCTCTCTGGGGTTGTACTACAAACCCTGGGTGCTTTCAGGAAATCTCTTCTGTTAACACCCAACTTGTAACTATCTTAAGACTTCTGGCAAGCCCTCTTTGCCTGCAATGTCCTTCCTCCACACCTTTGTGGAGTTCCTCCTTCTATGTATTAGCTCTTACCTCCAATGTCACCGCCTCCACAAGGCCTGCTACCCCACCCAGGGGACTCTTGTGTCTCCATCATACAATTCTGTTAATTTTCCTGACAATTCCTTGTTTGCTAATTTATTTTCTTATTATTCATCATCTCCTGCTCTTTCTAAAGTGAAAGTAGGAACACTGGCTTGTTCACTGCCACATTCCCAACATCTAGAACAGTGACTGCCATATTGTGGCCATTCGATAAGCATTTGTTAGGATTAAACTTATTTATTAAATATTTATAAAGTACTTCTTGTGTATTGGGTATGATTATAAGAATTTTACAATTGAATGAATAAATAAAGTTTCTAACATCTATTATAGTTCTTGTTCTGTGGTAGATTTCCAATTCCTGATTCCCTCTCACTAGGAAAAAAATTGGAACTCATCAACAAATATTTATTAAATTATGCTGTGTTCCAGGCACGGGGCTAAGTGCTTGGCAAACAATCTTACTTGAATCCTCACAGCAACCCTATAAGGCCGTGTATTCACTTGGGATTACATTGGCCTACATGTAACTGAAATCTGACAATAGAAGCTTAATTCAATAAAGATTTATTTTCCTCATGTAACATAAGGTCTAGGGTATGTGTTCCAGGATTTTTATGGCATCTCCATTAAGTCCCCGTGAACCTGGTTTCTTCTGCTTTTCTCTCTGTCATTCTTGGTGGGTAGCTCTTACACTCATAGTTGCAAAAATGGACACAGTCCCACAGAGTATTTTCTTGCTTCCAACAAGGATGGAGGAAGAACTAAGGGTGAAGACCTTATTTCAGTTGAAGATTCCCCTTCTGATCAGGGATACAGCAGTTTTCTTGGAAGTCCCTCAAATACTGCTTATATCTCACTGTTCAGACTGGGTTGTATGGTCACTCTTAAGTGCAAGGAAGTCTGGTGAGTGTTTTTAATTGGGCACATTGCTGCCCTGCTTAAAATCCAATTTTGTTGGTAAAAAGAAAGGGGAAAATAGATACTATATAGGGAATTATCTGTGTTTACTATGATTAGGTTCTTTGTTGTAACCAGGGTCTTAGAGAGTAACTGACAAAGCCTTTAACTACTCTGGGCATTCCCTGCATTCAGGCATCTACTTCAAAACCTCTGCAGGTTATGTAGGTTGTGGGTGATTGGACAAGGGGAAACTAGAGTTAAGATAGAGGAACTAGTGTTTTAAGTGTTAAAGTGTTTCATTCAAGATGTAGTATCCAAGATAATTGAGGATGCAAAATAATTGGAGGAAGGGGATGATAAAAGATATAGAACTGGGATTTAAACCCAGAGATGTCTGATTCCAAAGCCCATATTCTTCAGAACTGGGCTTTGATGTATCGTAAACGGTGATTTTCTACAATCAAACAGGCCATCTTTTCATGATAGCTTTTCACGGTAATAACATCACTGATTGGGCACTTACTGTGTATGATTTCCTTTATATGCATCATCTCACTTTGGAAATGACTATATCTTTTGGAGAAGTCATTCCTAATCTTGTAAAAGTTTTGTTTTTTTTTAATTCCCCAAACATGTAAACCCAAGCAGTATAGAAAAGGTCTACAACAAAAGTCTCCAAAAATCCCATCCCCAGAGAAACCAAGGTTACTATTTTGGTAAAAAACTTTCCAGACATCTGTCTTTGCAGATTAACATATTAGAGGCATGTTTACATATACAAGTGGAGCATAATGTAGGCATCATTATCTCCATTTTATAGGCTTAGAGTGGATAGGTAAGATGACAAAGGGGCACATGAGCTGGGTTTCAATTTTACCTGATCAACCTAGTTCCCTGGCAGAATTAGACTTAGACAAAGCAATTAAACAAACACATTCACACACACATATATATACACCCCAAAGCACACACATGCACGTACATACAATTATATTTAACATGTAGTAAGTATATTTTTTTCTCTGGTGGCAGAAATGGCTCAGTGCATTCAGCAGCTGTAATGAATACACCCATTATAAATAAAATAGACCACTTTCAGGGCTGTAACCTTTCTGAAACATTGTTAATATGCAGTCTCTGTGCAAATGATGCTACCCTGATGTCACCCAGAAAGATATCTCCTGGCCCCACCACATGCCTGAGTCTTCTCGGTGTTTACCACCTATGGTCATTCCATGTGATCTTCATTCTGGTGCATTGCAAGTGACTTTTTTCATATCACCATCCCCACACCCCCAACTCTGCTGACGCTTTGCTTTGTGGTTGTATTTACCAGATATTGTGACCAAGCTGAATATCTTTAAAGCTGAGGTTTTTGAGTGAATGCATGAAATAGGGTCCCTTCTCTCTTATTGATGAATAGTGTATTTACTGCCTAGGGGCTCACCAAATCCTTTAGAATATGTTTGCTCTTAACTGGGTGCTGATTAAATACATGATGACATATCCATGTGTTAGAAAGTTGATAAAATGAATGAGGTAGATTAGGAAAGAATGCCAAGATGTATTATTTAGTAAGAATTAAAAATAAGGTGCAAAAAAATAAAAATAAGGTGCAGAACATAATGTAGAACATAATCCTTTTCCCATTTTTAGTAAATTTAAAAAGAATGTACAAAAAGATATGCTTTTTCTGTAAATATCCATTAAAAAAATCATAATAGTCATTACCATTAGGAAGGGCAGAACAGGAGTACTCACTTGTTATTTTATGTATTTTTAAAAAAGATTTATTTATCTATGTATGCACAGAAGAACTGGAGTATAGGCCAGATGTGTGGGGGTGGGAGGTAAGAATTCACCAGAAACAGAGTGGGGAGCAGAACAGGCAGACTGACTGAAATGCACTGCTGAGGGGAGCAACAGGTGAGACAGGAGAGGTCTGTTGCACCATGTGGGTCAGCTCCCTGGCCGAGGATCGAACTCAGACTGTAGTGAGGATAGTGCTGAAACAACCCCTAAACCACCAGGGAGACCCTTGTTATTTTATATTTTAATGCTTAAAATTTCAAACCTTATCCATGTAATTACTATTCCAGTATAATTACTCTCTAACATTAACAGGAAGGATCTGGGCAAGAGAACATGAGGCAGTAAACAGTTTTTTCTCTGTCCTTCTCCATGCTTAAACAACATTACACTTATTTTTAAAAGTTGATTTCACAGAGATTTCCTCTCTCCTTAAAAGAAAAAGGAAGCAAGGAACAAAGGCTAAGTCTTACCTTACAGACTTGGTGTTGGAAAAATTCATGCAATAGCACTATAAAGACAGGACATGAAATCTGAGCAACAGTGTAACCGAATCCAGTTTGGGGGACAGATTTTCATTTTCAATTATTATAATAAATGAAGCAGGCTTGTCAGATAGTGTCAGTGATGTTCAGTTGGTGCTGGCTGTCTGGAATGCTGTTGAGAAGAACGAGAGGCCGTTTCGGGCTGAGCTGTAACTGTGGCGCCATGACTGCCCTGGGTGTGAGCTGAGGGTCTGGGAAGCAAGCTTCATGTGGGTGGGGGTCGCCTTGGGACGATGTCCCCATCAGCATCACAGTGTGCTCCTGCAGTGTTCCTACACCAAAGCAGGAGAAACAGGGTCTAATGGAAACATGAGAAAACATGAAACCTGATGGTGCATGAAATTAGCAACGGACACCAGGAAACATAAAGTCACAGAGCTCTTTATTTTGGGACAGGGTGAAAATAACAATCATTTCATCAGAGTTGGAGCAAAAACCAGAGAAAAACTGAGTACTAACTAGTCAGAAGGACCACCACAATTCTTTCAGGTGGTGGCCTTGCCTCCCTCACCTTTAGTTTTTGTGGCTGGGAGAGAAACAGAACACGCGTGTCTCATCATGCCAGCCTGGCCAGTCAGGCCTGAGCTGTGGAGTGTAAGACCAACAGCGATTTCATCTCAAGATCTTTGTGAGGAAGCAGTGGGGCCCCCTTTGAGGAGGAGACAACTGAACTGATTACCAAGTGATACAAAAGAGGCAGCTACTGTCACATTAGCGATTGCGCCGCTTGCTGTTGGGATTGAGGGGTGTTTCAGGCACTTAAAGAAGGAACATGTCACCTCTGGCCTGGCACATCTGCCAGGAATAACTGATGTGGGGTAAAGAGGCCTGTTCCCAAATGGGGCCTTTGTGGAACTCCCTACAGTTTGTCTTCAGTGGGCCAGGCAGAGATGCCTGCAGATGGTCCTTTCACTGAGCCCAGTATCTGCCACCAGCATTGTCTAACTAAAGACACTGTGCTTTACATAGCAGTATTGACTGGGTTCCCCTTCGCTTTCTTCCTGAGCTGCAATTAGATGACAAGGAGGTGTCACGGAGCGCTGGGAGAAGAGTTAGAGGCTTGCAGTGCTAGGTCTGTTCACCTCTAAAGACACCTAGGAGATTTGAGTTAATCTGATTAAGTATTTAAACTCTTTGTTTGCTTTTGTTGGTTTTTCAGTACAAATTGCAAATTGTAAATAAATTACTCACCTTTCATAATTGGCAGAAGAAGACATGACCGAACAGGACCATTTTGGTTTCCTTCTGTTGCTACTGCTCTCTTCCTGCCCCCAAATGCTAATGATACTCTTCCATCTCCACCTTTCTTATAGGCATCATGATTTGAGAACCTGTTCATATTGTCTCTTAGAATCAGGTCAAGCTAGAGTTTCTAGAGACGGAACATAAGAGGGAGTGGGGTGGGGGGCAAAGGACCTACCTTCCTTCATTCTTTAACAAAGACAGTGTATTTATGATGTGCTTACCAGAAACAAATATGGCTGGTCTCTTAAAAATCTGTTTTGCTGCTCTGAGTTTTTTCCCCTTGTATATTGTCTGTATCATTCCTGTTGATAGCAGGATAAATAGGTGAAAACTATTAAATGTTTAAGCAAACTTTAAAACTGAGCCTCTAGTACATAAATAAATGAATGAAATTGTTTGGTTCTATTTTTACAAAGAAAAGAACTTAAATAGTGGTTACTTTAGCAATTTTGTGTGTTGTACTTCAGCAACTCCTCCATCATTATCCCAGGATCTTTTAAGCACCCACCTAGTCATGACCTTCACCAGTTTGTGGTATCCTTAATTAATTGCTTAATTTATTCTTTTTAGCAGTGGTTCAAATGAGCATAGACTGACATCATTAAAACCTCCACAAATGAAGTATTTGGCTAAATTATTATTTTATTTTATTTTTAACTTTTTGTGTAGAAGACCTGGGATATAGACCAGAGGTACAGGGGATGAGAGGATTCACCAGGGACAGAGTGGGGAGCAGAACAGGCAAATCTACTGAAATACACTGCTGAGGGGAACAGGAGGGGAGACAGGAGAGGTCTGCTGCACCATGTGTGTCAGCAACCTGGCCGAGGATCCTAATTTGGTCATAGCGGTGATAACGCTGACACATAACCCCTATGCCACCATGGAGGTCTTGAAGTATTTGGCTTTAAAGAAGCATTATCAGCAAAAACTTTCTTTCTTTTTTTTTTAAAGGTTTATTTATTTATGCATACAAGCACTGGGGCACAGGCCAGAGGTGTGGGGGGGTGGGGGTGAGAGGATTCACCACAGATAACAGGTAGCAGAACAGGCAGATCAACAGAAGTACACTGCTGAGGGGAGCAGCGGGCACAGCAGAAGAGGTCTGCCGCACCATGTGGGTCCCCTCCCTGGCCGGGGGCAGGGATCGAACTTGTGCTGCAGTGGCTGCGGTTTGCTTCATAGTGTGTTGCTTAACCCACTGCACCACCAGGGAGGCCCATCAAAAACTTTCTTAAGTCACTCTGTAAAGATGGCTTACAGAACAGATACTGCAAAGAAGCATATGACTTTTATGCCAAAGATAATGCTACTTTTTTTTTTTTTTGATCTTTAGCAAATTTGCTGATTTTATTAATTCCAACCATTTTTCTTTTTTTTTTTAAGATTTATTTATTTATGCATACAAGCACTGGGGTACAGGCCAGAGGTGTGGGGGGTGAGAGGATTCACCACAGACAGAGCG
>JAGFMF010012132.1:3569753-3587816 GCA_019455555.1 Galemys pyrenaicus | reverse complement strand
CTCCCCGCTCTCTGTGGTGAATCCTCTCACCCCCCTACACCTCTGGCCTGTACCCCAGTGCTTGTATGCATAAATAAATAAATCTTTAAAAAAAAAACATAATAGAAAACTGTATGATTCATTCATAAATGAAAACATGATTGTTTTGCCTTTATGGTCTTTCTATTGGTAGTTCTGTGAGTGCACAACTTGAATTCAGCATCATCTCAGACTGCACAGAAAGATTGGGCTCATAGGTTCCCTGCGGTGTTTTATTTTTCTCTCTTTATGTTTTGAAAGTAAGATTGTTTGTCCAGACATTGGGGAGCACCATTTGAGAAAGGTCTAGACAGGTCCAGTGTGAGAAACCAGAGTTACGTGTTGCTCTAAATACTTGTATTCCTGCTTATTCATGCCAAATCCTGTTAGCCTCACTGGAATAGACCTTTGCCTGTGTCATGAATTTTGTCAAATAATTTTAGAAATGTTTTGAGATATTTGGATTTGAATTCAATATAAGTGAGCGATGATGACACTGCTATATAAGCATAAAAATAGGCTGCAGGATATTTAGTTTTAGACTCCACTCAATTGCTTGCTAAAGAAATTGCCTGGTTATAAGCCTCACTTAACATAAATTTCTATTATAGTCTGATGACATTGTAGAGCAACTTTGGAAACGATACCTTTTGAGATAAAATGTCAGGATTATATAGGAAGGTTTTGGTAAATGGGGGAAAGAATTTAATTTATGACAGGTCAAACCATTACTCTGTTCAAGTGTTAAATGAAATCATGATCCTGGAAAAGGGAGTAAATAGAGCCCACGTGATTTTATTTCTTTTGGTTTCAAAAGTCATATTTATAAAATGGGATGTCTTGGAGTGGTAAGTCAAGATTTGAGGGTTACATTCCTTTATTTGTGGCCTATAAGGTCAGTGATCAAAGAAAACTTTCATAAAAATTTTGAGATTGATAGAATTGTTTCTTTAAAATAGTTTTTAACTGTGGTAATATATATACAATTTACCATTTTAACAGTTTAGATATATGGTTGGTCACCCATTATAACCATCCTTGTGTAGAACTTTGTCTTCCCCAACCAAACTCCTTATTAAACTCCCATTTCCCCCTCACCCAGCCCTGACAACCTTCTCTACTTTCTATGAATTTGACTACTCTAAATAACTCATGTAAGTACAATCATGTATTTGTTCTTTTGTGTCAGGTATATTTTACTTAACATAATATTCTCAAGGTTCATGTAGCATGTGTCAGAATTCCCTTCTGCTTGAAGGCTGAGTAATAGTCCATTATATGTATATACCGTATTTTGTTTGTTCATTCATCCATGGATGGATGTTTGGGTCCCTTCCACTTTTGGATCGTCATGAATAAAGCTGCTGGGAACATGGGCATACAAGTATCATTTTGAGTCCCAGCTTTCAATTCTTTCAGGCGTATACCAAGAGGTGGTTGCTGGATCACATGATAATACTACTTTTAACTTTTGAGGAACTGCCATACTGTTTTCCATGGTGGGTGCAACATTTTACATTCCTACCAGCAATGTGCAGTTCTTCTGCATCCTCACTATTTTGTCTATTTTTTTTCTTTTTAATAGTAGCCATCCTAATGTATGTGGAATAGTATCTCACTGTGGTTTTGATTTGCATTTCCTTAATGATTGAACATTGTATGTGCTTCCTAGATTTTTGCCTATCTTCTTTGGAGAAATGTATATTTATGTTGTTTGCCCATTTTTTAAATTGGGTTGTTTGCATTTTGTCGTTGAATTTTAGAATTTAGTTTTTTAAAAAATAATATTTACATTTTTAGCTTTATACAATGAAGATTTCAAACATATGAAAAAAATAAATAGTACAATAAACTATACATACCCTATCACTCAATTTCTGCAATTACTAACAGATGACTGATCTTGTTTCATTTATACTTCTCATCATTATTTTGTAGCAGATCCTAGAAATCATTTCATATATAAATATTTCTGTGTATAACTCTCAAAAGTTATGATGTGATATCTTAAGCAGATATTACCACACAAATATTTTGTGAGAGCATTTTTGTACTGTGTTTTGAATATGGACACAGAATTTGTGAATGTGCTTTGTGTTGTTTTTGTAAGATTTCTGTTGATCTTTTTTTCTTCTTTTTTTTTAAGATTTATTTATTTATACATACAAGAACTGGGGTGTGTAGGCCAGAGTTGTGGGGGTCAGGGAGTGACAGGATTCACCAGAGACAGAGTGGGGAGCAGAACAGGCAGATGTACTGAAGTACACTGCTGAGGGGAGCAGAGAGCCAGACAGGAGAGGTCTGCTGTGCCACCTGGGGTCAGCTGCCAGGGGGATGGGGAGAGGGGTTTGAACTCAAGTCACTGTGGCTGGCTATAGCTTGATTGTAATGTTCTTTAACCCCTGCACCACCAGGGAGAGCCCTCTTTTCTTATTTTCTTGCCTGGTCTACTGTTGACCACTTGTTAGGGAAGATTTAATTGAGTCAGTCATTTTGTCTTACTTGAGAAACTGCAGAACTCCCTGGTTTGAGTAGAAACCAACGGCCAATTGAACTGTTCTAGGAAATCCTGCATTATGTAAACAGACGCCACCCACTGGTTTGCCTAAACATAACTTCAAATTACTTTTTTCTAGACACCAATTATGTGACATTACATTAAATTGTTATAAAATAAATATTAGGGGTCTCCCTGGTGGCTTGGGGTTCAGTCTCAGCCCTGTCACCATTAAGGCCTGAGTTCTATCCTTGGTCAGGAAGCTGACCCACATATGGCATAGCGACCTCTCCTGTCTCACCTGCTGTTCTCCTTAGCAGCGTATTTCAGTGTATTCCCCTGTCTGCTCCCCATTATGTCTCTGGTGAATTCTTACCACCAACCCCCTGCCCAGCAGCTCTGGTCTATAGCCCAGTTCTACACACAAATAAATCTTTAATAAATCTTAGTTAAAAATATTTTTATTAATTTTTAAAAAAGGCTTAAAGAGACGTGACATCCTTTCACTTGTTTTTTAGGGCTTTAAAATAATTACTTTGATAGTATTACTAGGTTATTTTTGGACAATAAAATATGTTTAGTGGAGCCATATTCTTATGATAGTAGATGATATTTATGTAAAGCGATTTTTAACAATTTAGAGATTAATGCAGATAATAAGTTTGATGGCCCTGTCTTCATTCTGAAGTCATTTTTGTCACTATGCCAGACAATTGGTAAACATCATGCATTAAATTTATTGAGTGTTACATACTTGTAATTGCTTCTGGTAGCTGTATGGATAGAAATACAGTGTATGTTGTTGCCTTCACCCAGTATAGTAATAAAGTGTTTTCACACATCTCTTCACACACCCTGCTGTTACAATTAGGCTGACTCATTTTTCTGAATAACACAGGTTATACTAAATGTTCTAAATACTATTTCTAAATACTGATCAAATTTAAGAATGTTTCTAGTGAAATACTGTCTTACTGGCTAAACTTTTCCTTTCGCCTATGTTTCTTATCTACCCTAGCAATTTAGTGAACTAAATTGCTTTGCTTTGACAGTTTTTCTTTTAAATTCATATATTGCAATATCAGTTATTAGTCAGAGATTTGAATGTCATTTGGAGATCTCTCTGGAGAATAGATAATTTGTGAATAGCAATATAAAATAAACATTTATGCATAAATGTGGCATTTAAAATTGAAGATTTCTTGTTTTAAAATAGCATAGAAATACATTCTTCAGAGTCAAGCAGTGAATTTGTAAAGGAAAATTTGATTTCCTTTCCTTTTCAGTCTCTGCAGAGGTGTAACTGTTCTTCAAGTCTGGTGTGTGTTCTTCAGACTTTTTCTCTTTGCTTTCCTTAAAATTTTTAAGGAAATTTTATTTTTAAATAGACTCTTTTTTGGTAACTAGTTTAGATTTTCAAAAACATTGGTAAAACAGTACAGTTACCATATAGCCCAGATCCAGTTTTTCCTGTTAACATTTTACGTTAGTATGGTACATTTGTGACAATGGATTTATACATTATTACTAACTTTATTCAGTTTTTACCTAGTTATCTTTTTCTATGCTAGGATCCCATACAGGATACATTACATTTTGTCATTAAGTCTTGTTTGGTTCCCCTGAGCTATGACAGTTTCTTGAATTGTCCTTGTTTTTGATGACCTTGACAGTTTTTTTTTTTAAGATTTATTTATTTATGCACACAAGAGCTGGGGTACAGACCAGAGTCGCAAGAGCTGAGAGGATTCACCAGACAGAGTAGGGAGCAGAACAGGCAGACTGACTGAAACACATGCTGAGGGGAGCAGCAGGGCGCAGGAGAGGTCTGCTGCACCATGTGGGTGCCCTCCCTGGCCAGCAGCAGGGATCAAACTCATGCTGCAATGGCTGCTGTTTGCTTCATGGTGCATTGCTTAATGCATTGTGCCACCAGGGAGACCCGACCTTGACAGTTTTGAGGAATGTTAGCTAGGTATTTGTAGAGTGTCCCTCAGTTGGGACACTGTCTGGTACTTTTCTCATGATTAAAGTTGGGTCATGAGTTTTGGGGAGGGAGACCATAAAGGCAAATTGCCATTGTCATCACATCAGAAACACATACTATCAACTCGACTATCATTGTTGTTGTTCACCTTACTTATCTGTCTGAAATAGTGTTAGTTTTCTTTACTTCAGAATTTCTTAACCTAGGGCCTCCTTGGTGGCACGTGGTTAAATCTCAGTACTGTGAAGCTGTTGGCAGCCACTGCAGCATGAGTTCGATCCCGGGCCAGGGAGGGGACCCACATGGTGCAGCAGACCTCTCCTGTCTCACCTGCTGCTCTCCTCAGCAGTGTATTTCAGTAGACCTGCCTGTTCTGCTCCCCACCCTGTATCTGGTAGTTCTTCTAACACTCCGCACCTCTGATCTATACCCCATCTCTTGTATGCATACATAAGTAAATCTTTAAAAAAAATTACTTAACCTCCCCTCCCCCAACTATCTTTTTTGAAAAGAAATCACTTAATCCACACTTAAGGATTGGGCAGTTAGGTTCTACTTGATTGGGGGTAGACTAATTATGTAAATTAATTAGCATTTTTCTGCATGGGACTTTTTGTCTCTTATCCACTTATTTATTTGATCAAATCAGTATGGACTCATTTATTTGTTGTGTTACAAGCCAGCACTAATTTGTTGCTCAAATTGTTTCAGTTTTAATCACTGTTATTTGGCACCTGTGTCCTATGTCATTGCAGGTTTTCTTAAGGCAGTGTCTTAACTTTTGGGCAGCAGGCTATCATGTGTTTTCCTGTGCCATTTCTTTTGTTTCTTTTTATTGGAGAATATTAGAAGCCAAAATCTGGGTTTATTGCTACTAGGGTATCATTGCTTCTACACTTTCTAAGATGACAGAGAAAAGAAATGTATGTGTATATGCATATCTATAAGTATTTTCTATATGTTAATCACCTATACCTATGTTAGGCTAGCCAACTCTCTAATCCATTGCCACAAAGGTCACTCTCCTGTCCTCACTTATCTGTAAACTCCAACTCCTCCTGACTTTCCCCCCACCTTCTTTAGTGAGGTTTTTTTTTCCATACGTTTATAATATAGATTGTCTTGTCACATTCTGCATACTGGTCCTGGAAACTGCCAACCATTTACATGTTTGAGAATTTTACATGCATTGAAGTTCACTCTGCTCTGATTTTGTCAGCTGCATTTTGTGTTTTGTTTTTTAAACATTATTTTTTAAGAAAAATGGTAGGAGTGGTTTCTCTTTATAAATTTTCTATTTATGATCCTGTTTTATTCTTAATTCCTTTTAAAACTTTTACTTGGAAAAATTTTGAACTTACAGAAAGTTGAAAAGTAGTATAAAGTAATACTTATCTATTATATTGCCCAGATTCATCTTACGCATTAAGGTTTGATTAACAATGAATATAACCCTATAAAAATTGAAAGCACTACAGGTAAAACCCAAGTCCCTTTTATTTATTTTTTTTTAAAGATTTATTTATTTATGCATACAAGCACTGGGGTACAGGCCAGAGGTGGGGGGGGGGCGGTGAGAGGATTTACCACAGACAGAGTCGGGAGCAGAACAGGCTGATCAACTGAAGTACACTGCTGAGGGGAGCAGCAGGCACAGCAGGAGAGGTCTGCCGTGCCATGTGGGTCCCCTCCCTGGCCGGCAGCAGGGATTGAAATTGTGCTGCAGTGGCTGCAGTTTGCTTCATAGTGTGTTGCTTAACCCACTGAGTCACCAGGGAGGCCCCCAAGTCCCTTTTAACAATTACAGTCCTTTCTGTATGTAAATAGGTGTTTATTTTGTGATTTACTTTGTCTTTATTAAAACTAGCTGAAATTTTGTAGACTAAGGAATCAGGAATTTAGTGTTCTTAGTATTTCAAAGGTTTCATTCTAAGAACTTTTAGCATCCTGACTTTTTGTCTAACTTTGCTTTAATAAGCAGTTTTTTAATTTTATAATGTAGACATCAGTTCTGGTGGATTCACTTTGGACCCTAAGTAGACATTGATTCAGGAGAACATAAAAGGACTTTAGTAAAATGCGTAATAGTAATAATCCAACTTCTGTAATTAAGTGGTTGTGTGATTGGGCATAAACTTGAACCTCTTTTCTAGGTTTGTTTTCTCTTTTGTAAAATAAAGTCGTTGGATTAGATAATTTTGATGCCTTGCAAGTTGATCATTGTTTTTGTGCACAGAAATTAGTATCTGTTTCAGAGATATAGTAGTCTATTGATCTGGCAAATTTCTTTCATGATGAGTAAAGTATGCTTTAAAGAATGCTTTAAAATGATGTGTAAAACAGGTGAGTTTTTGCCAAAGATTTTTTTTAATTGTGTACAATATAAAAATATATAAAATACCTCCTTAATAGTATTTAAAACAATGAGTCTTTGATGAGCACAGAGAACTGTAATCTGGCAGCTGTTAAAGCATTGTTTCTAAGTTTTCCCTTCTGATCACTTTAAATCATCATATGTCATGACAAAAAAAATAATGCTTTTACAAATCAGGAAAGTTAATTTTTTTTGTTTTTCAAATAAAAATTCTTAAGAGTAATTTTATGTTAACAGTTAAAGCAATAATCTTTTAAAGGCAAGACATTATTAATTTACAAAGTTTTTAGCTATAAATATTAAATTTACAAAGTTTTAGTTTATTTTTAAATAAGCTGGCTCTTTGATTTCTGGTGTTTTCACTCGCTGCTTTTGGTAATAACATTTCCAGAAGTGTAGAAAATTTGCTTATGTCACCATATAAATAGCTTAACTCTGATTTGAGAGTTATCTGCAGCCTTGGGAGTCCTATACATAATCAATTGATAGGAGATCAATTGATTTCACTATTTTTTTTCTTGTGTAACTGAGTTTCATTTTAGTTAGAATATTTTATTTATTATTTTTAAGACTATTTTAAAGTGTGCTTAAAATTAGTTATATTCAGTCAGACTGGTGAGTTCATAAAAACACATTTGTCCAATTTCATTTTTGATGCCTGAATTAATTGAGGGGTGATCATAATTATGTGATCTTGGGAGCTTTACAGCCATCTTGTCAGCTCTGGTGAGAGCTTTACAGCCATCTTGTACAGGTCTGGTTAAAATGACCAGCTGAATAGTGGGGGGAAAAGACAAATTATGTTGGGCATGAAAAGAAATCATTAGCTTACTGAATATATTATCTTCTATTGTTTGAAAGGTTAGAAATATCTTTTTATGTATTAGATAGATTTAATGTCATCTAAATGCCATTTTAAGAATTCACATTTCATTAAAAATATTAAACTGAGTATTTGTAGTTGTTTTTAAAAGGATCTTATTTACTGGGCTATACTAGCGTTGGTTTTTGTATTTCTTTTAGCAGTTTGCTTTAATTATTTAGCTATCCCTAGTTGATGATGTAGTTACTTCTGAGAAATGAATTTCCCCCTTTAAATAATATAGACCGACTTTCAAATACTGCAGTGATATTATGAAAGAGTATTTTTAATGGTAAAAGAAATTCTACTATGTAAGTTAGTTTAGAAGTTTATAAGATTACTATTCCCCTAAAAGGCTGGCAGGTTACCTGAAAGAAATGGGACTGTGGTGTTTTTTTCTTCCCTATATTTTTCCAAGTTTTCTGTGGAACTTACAATTTTGTAGTCAAGGAAAGTATTTTAAAAATCCCTCTGTTCTCTTCATTATTATAAAAAAGTGTTACTTTTATGCTTGTTTTAGATATATAGAGTACAGAACTTTTGTTTTTTCAAAACTTGTATCTTGGCTTTAAAATGTCAAATTACAGTTCACCTAACATTTATCAACTTATGAGCCATTTGTGCTTTACTAAGAGGCCTTTACAAATTTCTCATTTGCGTGTTTAAATACTATGGCGAGCACATACTATGAATATGCCACAGGTATGGGTCTTCGTAGTTAAGTTTACTAAGTCTTTTGGACTGCTGCTTTCTTCTCTTTTCTTCCGTTCTCCCTTTTGAACAGTTTTACACTTTACTAAGTATTCACTAAATGCCTATTGAGAATAAATCATGGTATCAGTATAATCAGGCGCTGAATTAATTCAAAGGATGAGAGTAAATAAAAAACATTATTTTGAGATGGAAGGAATCAGCTGGCTCCAGAGACTTCTATGAGATTTTTGAGAAGGTGAATGTGAGCCTGGCCTTGATGGCCATGTTAAGATACAGATTGGGGAGATAGGACTTAGGGATTGTTCTTTCTCAGAAGGAACTTGATTCCATTCGGAGAATATATCATCTTCTCTGGTCTGGAGGCCTCTCCTCACTCTGGTTCCTCTTCAGGAATATCCCCTCTCTCTCAACTCTTCATCTTAGTTTAGATAGTCTGTCCTTAGAGAAGTTTGAGTCCCCTCCTCACCTTATATGGTTAGTTTCTCCCGAGCTTAATACCCCATTTGTGTTGCATTGTTATCTTTTTTGAAGCATTTTATTTGGCTTTTATTTCAAAGTTATACACTCATATAGGTTAGAGACACATAGATTTTTATAGGCTTATTGCCAGCAATAGCTTTCTTCTCTACCTGCCTATTCCATAGCTCTTTTAGCTGTTTCTTTTGCCATTTGCTCTGTAGTTAAATGTTTATATTGCGTTACTTATTGATTTTTCAGTTTTCAGCATTTTTAAAAAGGACTTACACCATTATGGATATAAGGATTTAGCCTCTTTAGCAACTTGCCACAACTGTATAGTCTCACTCTGTGTCTCTTCATTTTTCTTATAGTTATATATACATTATATATATAAAACATATATATAATGTGGCTAGATAAATATTTAGCATTTACAATAACTGAAAATAATAAACATTATTCACAGTTCAGAGTATAGTGTGCTGTGGTTACTTTTCCTTGCTTGAGCAGTACTTTATTTTTCCTAAAGTTTTACTGATTTCTTTTTTTGGTTTGCTTGATTTTCTGTGTGCTTATAAATTGCTAGTAACCTCATTCATTTCTCTCAGATGCTCACTTAATAATTTTAATAGGTTTTTTTTGTTTGTTTTTTGGTTTTGTTTAAATGTGTTTAGACCCTCTTTTTCACGGAACACACCTTCCAGTGTCTTTCTGAGGAAGAATGCATGGGAGTTTCAGCTTTATTTTTAGGCTTTGCATATCTAAGAATCTTTTTCTATTTTTAATTTTCACACTTAGACTTTTAGGTTGGAAACATTTTTCTATAGAGTTTTGAAGGCATGTGTTACAGTGCATTCTAGCTTATACTGATGCAATTAGGAAATTTGAAACCAGTTGTGATGTCCTATTCTTTATATGTGGCCTACTTTCTCTCAAGGCTTTTAGGAACCCCTTTTTGTCCCCAGTGTTCTTAAGTTTCATTCTATTGTACTTTACTGTAGATCTATTTTTATCCACTGTGCCAGGCACTCAGTGGGGTCTTCTGGTCTTTAAGCTCACATCTGTAAATTCTTGGAAAATTTTAAAAGTATTTATTTTTCTCTGTCTTTTTCCCCCCTATCCTTTATTTCATTTCTTTGGATTTGAACTTCTTGTACTGATGCCTTAAGTTGAGAACAAAACAAAAAAACCCACAACTTTCTCATGTTTTTTCAATCTGTTTTTTTCTCTGCTTTCTATGAGATTTAGTTGTGATAAAATTTACATTTCTCTTTATTTTTAATTAAAAAAACTATTTTCTAATTTTTCCACCCCCTTTTAAAAAATAGCGTGGTGTCTTTTGTTGCTACTTTTTTTGTATTTTTTTTCTTTATTTCTGAGATTATTGAAGTTTGTTTTAAAGTTTTCATCTTCCTATATAGTTTTATCTTCTGCTTTGCATTTATGACCTGCTTTTCTTAGGTGCACCATGATCTTTATCTGTTTGGTTAAAAATATACAACTAGTAAAACAATTTAATGTGTGGTTAATTGCGCCTCCACCCTTTTTTCTTCTTTTAAATTTCATTTTCACTTCTACAGGTACCTCTTACCTCCAATTCTTGAGCCTTTTGGAGTTATAGTGCAAGAAAAGTTGCTTTTCTGCTGTCTGCTTTAGAATTCAATTTTCTTGGATCTGCTGTGTTAGTTACCAGTTGTCATATGGCTTCTGACTTTCAGAATTGCATGGCTATTTTCTTTTCTGTTATTTGTCTTTGTAGTTTTTTGCCTTAAATGGTAGTATAACTTTACTAATATTTATGTGATATTAAGAGGATTTGGAAGGACTAAAGGCCCTCTTTTACTCCTTTACCAGAACATTACAATTATAATTACTTTTTTTTAAAAAAAGATTTATTTATGCATACAAGAGCTGGGGTAAGGCCAGAGTTGCAGGAGGTGAGAGGATTTACCAGACAGAGTGGGGAGCAGAACAGGCAGACTGACTGAAACACACTGGTGAGGGCAGCAGCGGGCGAGGCAGGAGAGGTCTGCTGTGCCATGTGAGTCCCCTCCCTGGCTGGTGGCAGGGATTGAACACTCGTGCTACAGTGGCTAGAGTTTGCTTTATAGTGTGTTGCTTAACCCACTGCGCTACCAGATAGGCCCTATAATTACTTTCGACTATCTTTTCTTTGCTAAATTCTAGACTTTGTGAGATCATAAAATACTAGTCACTTTCACTGATGTGTCCTCAGATTCCACACCATTTTTGGCCAGACATATTCATTGGTAATTAATCTAGCAGTAAAACCACTTGCAGAATGAAACTCTCTGAGTCGATGGATGGAAGAAAGATATTTAATTCTCCTTTATTTACCTCTTGTCCCTCATTGTTCTTGCAGAAGGAAATCTCACGACCAGGCATAAGTTAGAGCTGACATTCAAATCAAATACTTTTCCCTTTTATAGTCTCTGCCCTAGTACACTCTACTCCGGGAATACTAGTATACCGTTACTACTAATAATACGCAAACATAGATTTGGGAATTTCTCAGCCTGAGAGAGAGAGCTCTGGTAGCTCATGAGGCTGGCAGAAACAAGAAGGTTGTATTACACATGTATCCCTCGGTTCTAGGTCTAGTCTCTCTCACTGTCGTTCAGAGTCCATACATTTGACTTCACTGTCTTCTTAATATTCCATTTTTTGGCTATGTCAGTTTGTTTTTAAAAGAAAAAAAAATCTAGGAATTACAGTGTGATCAGGAACCAATTTTCCTTTATATGTAATATTTGTTAGATGCCTATTTGCACCTAGTATATTATGTTACGTGTTATAAATTGAATATTAAATGTTGTTTCTTTTTTTCTAAAGAGGAGATGTTTGTTTCTCCTTTGTATTTTTATAATTTTGTTACCATTTTTATACACATTGTTACCATTTCCTTTTAAAATTATTAACTATAGAACCATATTTTCATTTTATTGTGAATTACTGAAGACTTCCAAAAGGAATACCAGTAATGTATACTTACCTTATGAGCCATGAAAATAAAAGACCTGTGAGTTTACAACCCAGTCATGGCAATCTTTTGTGAAAGGTTTGTTGGTTTTTTTTCTCATGTCTCATCACTGTTAGACCAGTCAATAAGAGAGTCTCTTTGCCTTCATTTTTTGGGGAAGTGCTGTTTCTCACAGTGGTCATGTTCACTGTGCTCCTTGTTCTGCATAATGACAAGGATGCCACCTCCTACTGATCACTCATGGAGCTATCATCACAGTCCCTTGCACAGAAATGGCAATCATCTATCTGCGTGTGTCTGCATGCCTGACAGGTCCATCTGTTTGGTGACATGTAAAGCAGTTTGAATGTTTAGATAACTGTGAAGTGATTAAGTTGAGATGGCATTAAGATTAATGACCATGACTTCTGATAGGTTTCTGTTAGGGCTGCACCTCCATACCAGCTTTAGTCAACATGTGTTTAAGTGGTATCTATGATGTGCCACTTAGTGTTAAGTGCTGGTGTGAACACAGCAATCAACCATGCAAAGGACCCAGTCTGCAGACGGCTTAACAGTCTGTATCATGAGTCCTCTGTCAGTTTCTTTTTCTCCCTTTACTGAAGTATGACTTACATATGCACAAATCATATATGCACAGCTCAGTGCATTTTCACAAACTGAACCTGCAAATTTAACTAGTACATAGATCAAGAAAAAACATTACCAGTACTGCAAAAACTAAGTGCAATTCCTTGTCACCTCCTGCCCCAGGATAACCACTCACTGGCAAATAATAGGTTTGCTTGGTTTTGATCTTTATATAAACATAATCATACAGTATTCTTTGTGTCTGGCTTCTTTTGTTTAACATTATGTTTGTGAGATTCACCCATGCTGTTGTATATTATAGTTTTCTAGTTCATTCACATGGCTGTGTACTGCTTCATTGTATGAAGATACCCAGGAATTTGGATAGTTTCCAATTTTAGGAATAGTGTTGTTTGAACATCCTGGTATGTTTTGTGGTGAACTTAATGTAGATCTGTTGGCTTTAGAACTAGTGTGGAATTGCTGGGTCAGAGTCACCTTCAACAGTAGGTGTAGCTAGTTTTCTAAAGTAGTTTTTGGAAATTTACACTCCCAAATTGAGGGTTCTAGTTGTTACTCAAGAGCATTAGGTATAATATGTTTTTGTTTTTTTTTATTTTAGCCATCATAAGTAGTTTTAGTTTCCATTTCTGTGACTACCAGTGAAATGGACTACTTTTTTATATGGTTATTGGCTATTTGAATTTGTTCTTTTGTGAAATGTCTAATCAAGTCTCTTGCCCATTTTTCATTTAGATGTTTTTCTTATTTTTAGAAGATTTTTGTATATTCTGAATGTCAGTCTTTTGTCTGAAAAATGTCTCCTCTACCACTTGGGGCTGTTTTTTCATTCTGTTAATGATGCTTTGAATGAACAAGAGTTTTTATTTTGAGATGCAAACCTGGGCAAACATTTTCATGTCTTGGCACACACAACAGTAAGAGGGTGTGTACTACTTCTGCAAGAAATTACTGATAAAAATATACAATCCCTTGTGATGATCCAAACCCTTGTCTGATCACAGAGTAGAAATATTGACATAAAAAGGAAGTAGAGTCCAGAAGAAACCAATACTACTGTACCTTAGCAACTGTATCCTTTGGTATTTTAGTATAATGGTATTTAGGAATAGTACTTCTGTCCATAGGTTTAATAAAAAGTTTGTCTTTGTTGATAAATGCTGATCTTAATTGTACATAAAGCATTATTTAACAAATCCGATTAACTTTTTAACATCCAAAATGAATGGCCTGAATACCTGAAAATAACAACCAGACTTTCTGTAAATTGATGAAAAAATGCAAGTGTTATTTCAGGGACAGTAAGGAGGAAATAGTCAAAAATTGGTGTGATCCTAATACGTAGTGGTGCTGGGTTAAATTCCATTGAATAAAATATTTAAGGTTCTGACTACTCACGAAGAAGACTAATGTGGGCAAAGGCAATGGAAATGGTGGGGAAAAAAACCAGTATATTTACAGTATATTTACTCCTGCAGGTTTTATATCTGCATAGTATCTTTTATGTCCTAATTACTCAGTGAGATACCAGTGTTTTTTAGAAATGCTGTAGAAATCAGACTAATTTATTGCAAGATAGGCATGTGAATTTAATAAAATGTCCTTTATTGTACTGACTTAAAAAGGATTGACTTCTTTTGTAATTTTAATACTATATTATTTAATAGTTTCAAAAGTTAGGATTTTAGGGTATGATGTGTATATGTTATGTGTATATACCTTGATGTGTGTATATGTATGTGTCTGTGCTTGTGTTTGTGTGTATCATAATGTATGTGTGTTTTTAAAATTGTATTGAAGGCTAAAAATGTTCCCTGTGCCAATCCTTTCAGCTCTGTTGTGAGTGAATAAATGCTAACTGAATTTTTAAATTCTTTTAGAAATCTAAGAGAATAGTTAGAGGTGATGCTTTTAGTTCATGTTCTATTGGGACAGCTTACTCTTTTCAGAAAGTGTTGCTTAACATATTTTAAATGGTGAATAATTAGGGAAATAGTAAGGAGTTTGGTTTTGCTTCCACGTTCATATTTTAAAGCTTCAATGCAGCATAAGCGAATGCAAACTATAGGATTATCCTTACCACTCTTGTGTTTAGATTACAGACTAGCTTTATATAAATTATTTTAAAAATTAACAATTTATTTAAAAATAGCCCCTATTTTCATATTGTTTACTTTGTAAACAAAAGATGGTAGTTTCAATTTACCGTCAAAGGCAAGACCAAGCCAGGTGCTCAGTTTCCATTTCAACTTATTTTTGCTAGGACTTTTTATTCCTTCTCCAAGTAGGCTCTGGAGCTCTGAAAACTAAGCCTGAGTTTTTTTTACGGAACCGAGAAGTGTAGAAGTGGTAGGGCTCAGGATGTTTATTTGTTTATTAAATAGTTTGGATGCTGTTTCTTAAAAGAGACTGTGTTCAGGGGCAGAGAGACTTTTTTGAAAAAGTTGCATAATTGTCCCTCTCTATTTCCCTAATGTTTATAAAATCATGAAATATGGAAAAGGTGCTTATTCACCTAACAACACTGGGCTATACACTTTGCTACAGCTATTCAGTGGTGTCTTGGTGGGGCCATCAGCGGTGAAATACTTTGGATCCCAAGGTTGGCGGGTTGATAATGGTTACCTGGTGCCACCAACACCTTCCAATGCTTCCATCACAGCATGATTGGCAACTTTTGTGTCACCTTGGATGAGTAGTGATTCTCTCTCCTGGTATTTTGACATTTAAGAAAGTTAAAGTTCTAGATCAGTGGCTTGTATCTTGCCTTCCTGTTTTCTCTCTGGATGATACGCTTTCACTTGTTACTTGGAACTCAAGTGAAGAACAGAAAGAAGAAACCCATCAAGTCTTGATCATAGTCCATATATGTTAACATATATGAATACAGCTTGTGAATAAAAAATTGGTTTAGCAGGAGAAAATAGATTCTAAGTGTCTATGTCAGCCCATAGAAATGACAGCAAATGTTATTTGCTGATAGCCTTTCTTAGGCAATTTACTGTGGTATTAGAGTATTTTTGCTTCATTGACTTTTTAGAGCATTATCCTAATTAGTTTGCTTTTCCTTTGCTTTGGTGAATTTTGATTTTATTTTTATTTTGGTATTAAGAGGATTTGCATTTATTTTTTACTTCTGACTTGAGGGCTATTGTTGAGAATAGTCTAAATCTTGTTAGACTCTTGAAGTAGAAAAAATTAGTGATACTCATCCTCAGGTCTTAAAATAGATTTTTAGCTAAGCTATCTTTTGATTTCTTCTTTCTCATAGTTGCCTTTTCAGAAAAAGGGATTATTAAATATTTTTTAAGAAGCTTTGATTAGTTTGCATTTTAACATGTGGTTTTTCTTTATCATTTTCATGAATATGTGTTCTTTGTGAAGAGCTGGGATATTGATGGAGACAGGGCCCATTCCCTCCAATTAAGGAACACAAACACTGGTCAGCAGGAGAATAATGATTCAAAGTAATTAATGTTTAGTTTTGTTTTAAATCAGATTTATATTGTATAGGCTTGTGTTTTCAAAAATAGAAACTACCCCTTTTTTTTAAGATTTATTTAGTTATTCATACAAGAACAGGCCAGAGGTGCTGGGGATGAGAGGATTCACCAGAGAGAGAATGGGGAACAGAACAGGCAGATTGACTGAAACACTGCTGAGGGTTGCAGTGGGCGAGGCAGGAGAGGTCTGCTGCACCATGTGGGTCACCTCCGTGGTCAGAGGCAGGGATTGAATTTGTGCTACAGTGGTTGCAGGTTTGCTTCATAGGATGCTGCTTAACCCATTGCGCCACCAGGGAGGCCCTAGAAACTACCCTTTTAAAAAATATTATTCATATATATTAGAATTCACCCTTTTAAAGTGTGCTACTTAATTTTTACTATAGTCAGAAGACTTTGCAACTATTAGCACTAATTCCGAAACATTTTTATTACCCCAAATGAAGCAACGTGTTAGTCCCTCCCATACACCTCCCCTTCCCTACTTCCTCCCCTCCCCTACACCTGGCAACCACTAATCTGCTTTCTGTCTCTATTGGATATACCTTTTTGGATATTTTTTTATAAATAGAGTAATACACAATATATCATCTTTTGTCACTGACTTAATTTGTGAGCAAAATATTCATCCATGTTGTAGCCTATATCAGTGCTGTTTTCTTCTGGGTAGGTTATATTATTCCAGTCCATCCTTTTGTATGGATATATACCATATTTTGTTCTTTTATCAGTTTATGAGCATTTTGACTATTATAAATAATCCTGCTATTAATATTCATATATAAGTTTTCTGTAGAAATATATTTCAATTCTCACACGGTAAACCCCTAACCCCCCTTTTTTTGAATGGCTCTATTAATGGGTGTGAAGTAATATGGTTTTGATCTGTATTTCTCTGATGACTACTAATTGAGATCTTGTGTCTACAGGGAATTTGTGTGTCTTTTTTTAAGAACTGTCTATTAGAATTTTTTGCCTGTTTTCAAATCAGATTGTCTTTTTAACATTGAGTTTCTTTGTTGGAATCATTTACCTTAATTTAAATACCCTCCCTTATTAATAGCAATTTAATAGAGAACTGTACTTGCATGTAAAGAATTTGGTCATGTTATAATAATAACAGTTTATAGTTAATATACAATAAAAAGTTACAGCCTATCTATATACAGTAGAAAATTTACAGTGTTCACAAACCTTGGCTGTTTCTGAACAACAGATTGAAACAGCATACTCAGTTGTTTACCCAAAGAAATGTGCTGTTTTCTTTCTGGTAATTATACTGTCTCATTTGGTAACATTTAAAGAGTATGGAGAAGTAGTGGGTTGGTAATGAGAGGTTTAAAAATTGCAATTTAAGGTAAAAATTTTAGAAATTAACTCTAAAATTAGAAGTGGGAAATAACATTTCAAGCTAGAATTTAGGCATCGATCCAGGATTTTCTGAGACCTATTGTTAATAATTCTAAGAAGGGGTTCAGCACTTATACAACTTTTCTTGCTGTTTAAATACATTTCACACACACAAAAAACAAAACCCTAACTCATTATTAGATAGTTCAACATTATTTTTCTCATACTTTCTGTGCTTATTTGACTTTTGAGTTATAAGGATTTGTGGGTTTATGTGTTTTTTTCTTGCTTAATAGCATTCTTTGTTGTTCTCCAATTCTTAGAAAATAAGAGAAAGTCCAGGAAATGTAAAATGGGTCCAAATATCCAAGAATGATTTTTATGTACTCTTAAGGACTGCAGTCAGTAGAATTGTGAAGGTTGGCCATTGCTTACCTAATCCCAATCCTGATTCTGCTATTGCTCAGAAACAGAGCATTTCTAAATTGAAGGTCATCTTTAGAATTACTTAGGGGAAGGTAGTGATGAAACTTTTTGCTGGGGGATGGGGTACTCAAATAAGAATTTAAATACTGGGCCTCCCCTGGTGGCGCAGTGGGTTAAGCAATGCACTGTGAAGCAAACCGCAGCCACTTGCAGCATGAGTTCGATCCCTGCTGCCGGCCAGGGAGGGGGACCCACATGGTGCAGCAGACCTCTCCTGCTGT
>JAGFMF010012132.1:3553071-3567740 GCA_019455555.1 Galemys pyrenaicus | reverse complement strand
GGAAGATGGGAGCACGAGGGACTGAGGTGATGGTGCACTGGTGAGATGGTGATGGGGAATACATGGTGATTACAATTAATGGCAAGTATATGTAAATTTAAATAAATAAATAAATAAACGTGGAAACAAAGCTAGTTTTGTGCCAAACTCAATACTTTATATTGCATGTAGAGGAAATTGTATAATTGAATTTAGGACAAACAGTGCCATTTAAATCTTACTAGGAAATAAGTAAAATTGAAGAGAATTAAAAAAAAAAAAATGTCAGGGAGCCTCCCTGGTGGCGCAGTGGGCTAAGCAACGCACTGTTGGGCAAACCGCAGCCACTGCAGCCCAAGTTCAATCACTGTTGCTGGCTGGGGAGGGGACCCACATGGCGCAGCAGACCTTTCCTGCCTCACCTGCTGCTTCCCTCAGCAGTGTATTTCGGTCGATCTGCCTGTTCTGCTCCCTGCTCTGTCTCTGGTGGATCCTCTCACCTCCCATGATTCTGGCCTGTATCCCAGCTCTTGTATGCATAAATAAATCTTTTAAAAAATAATAAAAAATAGGTCAGGAAAGTATTTGGTGCCCAACAGCTGTTTTTTGTCTGTCACAGTTTCACAAAGGATCCCCCAGCCTACCCGTAGCACAGTTCAGGGAAAGAGCAGAAGGTCTTACCACTTTTCAGACCTGTCCTTTATGGTATCTCCTAACAACCAAGATTCCATGACAGGTAAATTGTCCTTAGACTCCCACGAACCCAACTGATAAAAAGATCGGGCAGCTTTCCAAATCTAGCCTACCTTTCTAAAAGAACCCCAAGAGAGAGACTGTGAAGATCCAGAGCCTAAAGAATGTGGCAGCAAAGGCTGCATAGGAACAATTTCCAGAGATAGAAAATGGGAACCTTAAAAATACATTTTGGAACCAGGTAACCAATTTTTTAAAAGATTTTTTATTTGTGCATACAAGAGCTAGGCTACAGGCCAGAGACACAGGATTTACCAGAGACAGAGTAGGGAGCAGAACAGGTAGATTGACTAAAATACACTGCTGAGGGCAGCAGCGGGAGAGGTCTGCTGTGCCATGTGGGCTACCTCCCTGACTGGCCATCTGACTCAAACTGCTGAGGCTGCGGAAGCCCCACAGTGCAGCACTCAACCCTTGAGTCACCAGGGAGGCCCCCAGTTAACCAATTTTATATCCTTGTAGAGAAGCCCACTTTAGGCTCTTGAATGCCTGACTGTTTGGCTGGCAGAGCCAAGTTAACAGCCATAGGTGGCTCCAAAATGTCATATTGAGGGGTGTGTGTGTGAGTGTGTGTATGTATGTATATTTTTATTTCTCTTTGGGGTTCTATTGTTTAACAAGTTATTGTTCCAGCAGATGGTAATCACTAAATAATTTTTGAAGGTGTTTGTCTCTTTTCTTCCCACACTGTGGTAGTTTTTTTTGAATACCATTCTTGATGGACTCTTAACACCAGTGTTGAAGAAACAACCCAGACTTGGGAAGTGTGTCCAGTGAAGTCCTGGGTTCAGTGCATTGTGTCCTCCGTAGTCATGGATTTTTTGCTGTTATTTTTGCTTTTAGTTGGAAACAATATTAGTACCAAGTTCTAAAATGGTGAATTTTAATGGAGAACAAAACTTCACCTACAAAATTTTTTTCCCCTCACTAAAGAGAAAACGGGGGTTTCTGAGACGGTTGAAATTTCTTTGTTCTGTTATTTGTTACCCTGGTGTGGGATGATTGCATTTCACATTTTCAGGTTGCTAGGAGACAGACAACTTATCTCGCAGATAACTGGCATATAAGATCTCTTTATTTTCTGGACTTAAGTATTTCTGAGAATTGTCACAGTCCTTTCTAAAAGCTAAATTATGCAGAGGTAACATAGTTTGTGTGTGTTTGCCAAACTCACAATATAAAATGTTTAAATAAAGGCTGCAGTATAACAAGGTAACATTTTTGGAAAATTCTCATTTGTCTCTGTTCTTGGAGCTGATTCTTTTGCTTCTTTTGGGGACCTTCCCAGGCACAGGAGTGGTAAGGTAAGAGTGGGCTGAGAATAGCTTATTTAGGGCTCCACACAATGTTTAAAAGTATCTTAAGTGAACCGTGGCCCCAGGAACTCTATTTAAATAATTTACTGAATTAGGATCCAGGAACATATGACTTTATAGCTGTTTTGCCCATATGCTTTCCTTTAAAAGGAAATTCATCTTGCAGTGCAGATATATTGGGAGTGCCATAAGCTTAATGTTAGATTGGTAGGTTTCAAAAAAATGTGCCCAGATGGTAGGTGTTGGTGAAAAGTTAGGTACCAGAATTCATTTGAAACTGACGTGTGTTAATCAAATAACTGGCTTCTGAATTTGGCTGGCATCAGGGATTGGAGACTGAGCTGGCTGGTTAAGTTTTAATGAATTAAGGACCTCTCTTTGTGTTATGACAATTCAGGCTCTCTGTTTTCTGTCTCAATTCAAGATAGCGTTCTTTGTAGCAGTTGGTGTTAAGGGGTGTGTTATTTTACAAGTGGTCAGTTGCTCTCTAAATCATTATGTACTATATATAACCAGATCTCAGACCCCTCCAAATCAATTACAGCAAGAAGTACTCTTATAACTGCATGAATTGACTCCCAATCTGAGCTGATTCACTTTTAATGAGCAATAGTGTATTGTCACACTGGAAAAATGGGTTCTACAGAGATGAGTTGGGTAAATTGCCCAAACTGTTGATGTCAGAAAGACATACTTTCAATATGAATTCTTAAAATTTACTGGAGCTATAGATTTGAGAAAGGTACTGAGATAGGGAAGAAAGAAGTAACATTTATAAATATCATATAGAATTAGGTAGAATTTTATGTTTTCATAGATGTTTCAATTATTTGATTTTGATTATATGTGCAACTTAAATACAATGGCAAACCATGGTTTGCCATGATTTGTCTTTCACAGATTATTAGATTTTTTTTTTAATAAAAAATTTGTAAATGAAGCCTCCCTGGTGGCACAGGGGTTAAGTCTCAGTGCTATCACACTGTTCCTGCTATGGCTTGGGTTTGCTCCCCAGCCAGGGAACTAACCCATAAGGTACAGCAGACCTCTTCTGTCTTGCCCATTGCTTCCGTTGGCAGTGTATT
Organism: Galemys pyrenaicus; assembly: GCA_019455555.1. Taxonomy (NCBI): domain Eukaryota; kingdom Metazoa; phylum Chordata; class Mammalia; order Eulipotyphla; family Talpidae; genus Galemys; species Galemys pyrenaicus. Next base: position 3,564,607 of record JAGFMF010012132.1, on the reverse strand, counting down.
TCAGTGGATCCACCTGTTCTGCTCCCCACTCTGTCTCTGGTGATTCCTCTTAACACCCACACTGTCCCCTGCCCTCTGCACCTCTGGCCTGGACCCTAATTCTTGTATACATAAGTAAATAAAAATGGGTCTTTAAAAAATATATATGTAGTTGAAATGTTCATTACAAAGAATTAGAATGTATGTATCAACAGCAGAAAGGAAAATTTCATAAACAGTGTAAATTGTAAATGTCTGTCTTCTTAGATCTTCTCTCCATCATATCTCTTTCAAAACCAAATTATATGATGTACAGTATTTAGTATATTTCACTTATTGTAACAGCATATCATAAATGAATATTTGATCAAGTCATCAAATTTTCTTCATTTTTATTTTTTATGACTACTTAGTAGTCCTTTGTGATTAAGTCCCCTATAATCAGGATATAGGTTGCTTCTAAATGCTGCAATAGTGTTTATCAATACAGCTATCTTTTTTGCTCCTATCTCTGTTTATAGCTTAAGAGAGATTCCTGGGAACAGGTTACTTTGTAAAGAATTTGCACATTTTAAAGCTCTTAAAGCATATTGTATAGTTTCCCCAAAAAAGTTCCAGTTTCCAGTTATTCTCTGTCTAACTGGTTTTATGCTTGCATTAAAATATGACACTTTTGTTTAGTTGCAGAATGAGGAAGAACCTGGGGAACCTGAACAGGCCACAGGTGATGCTCCTCCACCATACAGCAGCATCTCTGCAGAGAGTGCAGGTGGGTACCCGGCCAGTGACTTGCAGTAACTTAAACATAGACTTGTTCAGTATTTATTGGCGTTTGCTTTTGCTTCAGCTTTCTTCAAGAAATCTTTTACATTAATTTTTAGTGTGTAGGCCAAAGTGAAGAAAAACTTCCTATTCTGAAAAACAGATAAAAACCCATTTCAGTGTGGCTTTTTTCATTTTTTGAGGTATAAATGTGGCTTTTTATGGAACTCAATTTCATTCCAACAGATTATTAATGTAAAAGAAATAGAAATTCAGAAACCAGGTGATCACCTGAATTTTGTTCTTTTTACTTTTTGGGGTGAAATCTTTAAAATGACCAAGCCTTTGGATGGAAAGGCAAACTGAATCTGAAATTTTAGTAATTGAAAAAGTGAATTAATTAAAAACATCACTCCCTATGTGTCTTGTCTTCATCTATAAATACGTTTTGATTCGATTAGTCTATATACACTTAAAGAAAGGGCTAGGTTTTGGGTGGTTTTTTTTTTGCCAGAGATAGTGGAATGACTGCCTGTTGTCCCTCTCTTCAGCTGATCATGAGGTAATTGTGACTTCCTTTTTACTTTGCAGCATATTTTGACTACAAAGATGAGTCTGGGTTTCCAAAGCCTCCATCTTACAATGTGGCAACAACACTGCCCAGTTACGATGAAGCTGAGAGAACTAAGGCTGAAGCCACTATCCCTTTGGTTCCTGGAAGAGTAAGTACAATTTATCATATTACTTTGTGGCTACTTTATGGGAATTAGTTATTTTTCCACTTTTGATTTATCATTTGTGACTTGTGATGATACTGGTTAGTAAAAACTACAGCTAATTTTTAAAAATTCAAGTACATTTTTTACATTTTCTTTTTGGGATAATAAACTTTATCTCTTCCAGAAAATGATGAAGTAAAATGTACAAATGAGCAAAAGAATGACTAATGAAGCCAGTTCGTTTTCCCTGTATTTAAGCTACTGCCATCACTTTCTCAATTCCCCTGAGGTGTCCGAAACCTCTTGAATCAAGAGCTGATTTAGGAAATAACACTGTCTTTGTCTTGATGCTTCACACTTAATATTTTGGTATCTAGCTGCTAGGAAGATATTTGGATAGAATAAATAAGTGCACCTTCATAGAATTAAATTCATAAGTGTACCCTAACCATCATCTAGATGAGCCTTGGCCTCCACCAGTCCTGACCATGCCATCTTTAGGGCATAGTGAACTTAGATTGTATCTGACCTGATGTTGATTCATGGGGTATGATGTAAACCACCCAGAGTTGGGAGAGTGGGGGCACTTTTGATTCTTGATGTCATCTATACATGATGTAGATGTAGTTATGTAAGTTTTCATCCAGGTTGGAGTTGATGCAGGTTGGTGCACCTTGGGCCAGATGTTGGAAGAATGAGAGCATCAGGACCCCAGAAATGTGAAGTGATCACTTTAGCTCCTAGTTCCAGCAGAAAACTAGTGAAAGATAAGAATAAGGACAAAAATTCATTCTACACCATGTGATGGCATAGTATGATACCAGAGGTTCTAACCTTAGGGTAGTGAATTATTTACATACTGCACCTACTAAAGGGATAGAGCTTCTAACACAACTGCTTAGCAGAAATAATAGTTTATAAACCTAATCTAGGCTGATACTACATAGTAATGTGCATTTAGTTCTTGTAGGTTCCAGGGAGAAACTAAGAACCCTTATGAAGCTTATTGTCATAAAAAAGGCTTATTTGACAAGCTTATTGTCAAAACAGTCATAATATAAAAATCGTGTTGGACATACTTGGTATTGTGCTTGGTGCTTTTATATATTTTGTATTTTGTTTCTAATTCTTACAGTAACCTGAAAGGTAGAAACTATATTGTTGAGATGCAAAAACTGGCCCAGAGAAGTTAAGTAATTATTGCCTAAGGCCATAAGCTAGTACGTGGACAAGATGAGGGTGATCAAACCACATCTTCTAGACTCCAGTGCCCTTGTGTGCCTCACAGTACTCTGTGGATACATAGTACTTTGTGTGTGTGTCTGTGTGTGTGTATGAGGTAACTGTCCTTGGAAATAGATCAGATTAGCTCTAGTTAATCACAGAACTCTTTACAGTACTTTTATTTGACAAGCATATATATTTATGGACCTCTGAAAAATGTTCAGGAAATATGTATAGAGCATTTATTTTTAATATATTTGTACAAAAATACAAATGTGTGGATAGGTAGAAAACTTTGTATAAGATAAGTGCTCCTGCATTGCAAGAGCTATATAGATTCCCATTGGGGAAAATGCCCAAAAATATCCATATCTAAGCAGCACAAGAGCAGTGAACATTAAGAAGCCTGACTTTGTTTGTTTGGGTTTTTTTTAAAAGATTTTATTTATTTATGCATACAGGAACTAGGGTGTAGGCCAGAGGCACAGGTGGTGAGAGGATTCACTAGAGACAGAGTGGAGAGTAGAATAGGCAGATCGACTGAAATATACTGCTGAAAGGAGCAGCAGCCAAGGCAAGAGAGGTCTGCTGCACCATGTGGTCCACTCCCTGGCCAGGGATCGAACTTGTGCTGCAGTGGTTGAGGAAGCCCCACAGTGTGGTGCTCAACCCTTTGCCTGACTTTTTACTGTGTGTCATGGGTAGGATACGATTTGAATGGGCCCTGAATTTTCATGGATGAGAACACGCCATTGGGAAAATTCAGAAAGTAGGTGTGAATTCAGCCAGGCACAAGCAGTGTTCTATGGATGTAATAACTGGTGTTACTTGAGCAAAGATTTTGTGACCAGAATGTGGGTTATAGAATTTTAAAATTTTTCTTAGGATATATATAAAAAGAAATTAAGTAGTTCTTTGTGAACTTAGAATTTTAAAAGTTAAAGAAATTGGGTGGGTTCTTAAATGCACAATCCCTTTCATTTAGAAAACTATCGAGGTAGAAAAAAGACTTTCTCTAATTTTTTTTTTACTTAAAACACAAAGTGAACATTTTAACACATACTGAGCTTTAATACTCATAGTTGTGAATTGAACCAGAGCAATACATTTTCTTGTTCACGTTTGCCTCTTTTTTTCTTGATGTCTTTCATTTGCTTTGAAAGAATTTATTTATGAATTTATTTTTTCCCTCTTGTTTAGGATGAGGATTTTGTGGGTCGGGATGATTTTGATGATGCTGACCAGCTGAGGATAGGAAATGATGGGATTTTCATGTTAACTTTTTTCAGTAAGTACATACATGTAGCAGAATCACTTCTATAAACTAGAGTGCTTTGAATTAGGGAGAATCTGACAGACTTAAAATATTTATTTGCACTAATATTTTAATATGTTGTATTTATTTGATGCTTCTTAGAAGTTCAGATCTCTAAAAATATGTTAATATCCTTCCTTTTTGTCTTCTGTTTCTATGAATATCTATGGAAAATATAATGAAAGCTATTATGGGCCTCTGCATGTTCACAAGTGCTAAGCCTCATCTTTCAGGTGTACGGAGCTCCTTAGCACAGTTCCTACTCTCACCTCTAGGATAGGAATTAAATTTTTGCTTTCAGATTATTTTGTTTTACAAGCTTCTATTTTCTCTCATATCAAAATGAGCCTGGTTTTTCTGCCCTTGATGCTTGCTGTTTTGTGTTCCCATGTTTCTCATTTAGAAGTGAGCAACTATTTTTTTTTATTTGCTATATTAAAAATAGGAAATGCAGTGCTCTTTAGAGTTGACATTAAGCAAGTTGTCAAAATTTATAGAAGCAGAAGTATGAATTACTTGAATCAGGTTAATTTGGGGGGATTAATTTAATGTTGTAGGCATTTTATTTACTGCACTAATACATGAAGTATACAACTCAGTGAAAGTTAAAACATTTTTGAAAATGAATCACAGTATATATAAGTAGTATTAATAGCTGATATTTAGAGAAGATGTTTGTTGTTTGCTTTTTGAGAGGAAGAAGACAGAAGGACAATGTTTTGGGGAGGTAGGGTAAGGGTTGTACAGGGCTGGCTGAACCAATAATAGAGGGTGCCGTGGGTATTCTTCAGATAACAGGGCATGTCTGACATCTTTTTTTCCTCTCTGCTTTTACAGTGGCATTCCTCTTTAACTGGATTGGTTTTTTCCTGTCTTTTTGCCTGACCACCTCAGCTGCAGGAAGGTATGGGGCCATTTCAGGATTTGGTCTCTCTTTAATTAAGTGGATCCTGATTGTCAGGGTAAGTTGTACACAAGAAAAGATAGATTCTGTACAGAAGCAGTAAATTGAATTACTTGGAATATTTGTTTTTCATTTGCTTATTTTGACTTGTCTCAACATTGAAAATTATTTTTGCCTTGTCTTTGTTCTGGGGTCATGAAATTCAATTGAAATAATTTGTAGTTGGTTCATGTATACAAGTTTTATAGTCAAGTCTAGTGAATATTGGTGGTCCAAGGGTATTTTACAAGTTGTTCCTCAGCTCTGTTTTTAATATTTGTAATATATATATGTTCATTCCGAAATAGGTTATCTTTTTAAAAAAGTAAGGGTATCCCCTCTTTTGTGTCTTGTCAAAAACAGGCATTTCTTTCACTAATTCTTCTGAAGATTTATTTATGCATACAAGAACTGGGGTACAGGCCAGAGGTGTGGGGGGGTGTGAGAGGATCACCAGAGACAGAGATGGGGAGCAGAACAGGAAGACTAGCTAATGAAGCACACTGCTGAGGGGAGCAGTGGGTGAGGAAGGAGAGGTCTGCTGCGCCATGTGGGTCACCTCCCTAGCCAGTGAGGCTAGCTACTGGAATCGAGCTTGTGCTACAGTGGCTGTGGTTTGCTTCATAGTGTGTTGCTTAACCCATTGCGCCACTAGGGAGGCCCAGTTCTTCTGAAGTTTTAATCTAGCTTTCTTCTCTCCTTCCATTTCTTCTTTTCTCCTTTCTTCCTTGCTCTCTTCTTCCCTTCCAGGATTGGTTTTCTGTGCCATCAATTGATAATGCCAAAATGATTGGGAAAACAAACTGTTTTTACTTAAGAAATAAAAGACTGCATTTTAATTCTCAAACTAAACTCTTGAGTATGAAAAGCCTCCAATAGAAAACATAAAATTAGTTGCTAGTCTTTTTTTCCCACTAAATTTTTTAATTGACTATATTTTTAAAAATTAAAACAACTTGTATCAGTTAGGATGACTTTGACTGTAAGAAACAGAAGACTTAGTGCAAAATGGCCTGAAGAACAGTAGGACAAATTGCTCTCCCATGAAAATAAGTCTTGATAGGGAGGTTAAATAGTTAACTCACTGGCATTATCTGAGATAATTGATGTTCTTCTCAGCATATTGGTATAGCTGCCCCCATCTCAGATTAAATAAGGCTGATGGTGGCAGTTTCAGGAATCAGATCATACCAAAAACACAACAGTGCTCAGCAGAAGAAAGGGAACTATTCCTTCTGTTTTTAAGATCAAGGAAACCTAGAAGCTCTCAGTAACCATTGATCAGGAGCCGGATGGTCATTTTGTACATGATAAAAGGTCAAGGCATCACAGAGGGGTAGGAATAATATTAGGTCTCATTAAAAAGGAAGCCATACAGTTGGTTTTGGCAGTGGGTAAGCAAAGTAAAAGCATCATCAAAACTTATTTTGAGAAGGGCAAATATTATGTGGGCAAGAAAAAAGCACTCTCAAAATGAGTCCATAAAGGTGAAAGCTATTTCAAGATTGCTTTTTAATGAAAGGAAATGTATTGCATGTGTCATAACCATTTTAAATCAGCAATATATGAAATACTTTCATTTATATTTTTTATTATTGTCAGAACTAAATGACAACAATCAATATGCTATCTCTTGTGTGTCCTGTGTTTTGTGTGTCCTTAAGTTAAAATGTGAAATTGTATTTGCTAAGCTGGTATAAAATATTTTATTTTTCAGTTTTCCACCTATTTCCCTGGATATTTTGATGGTCAGTACTGGCTCTGGTGGGTGTTTCTGGTTTTAGGTAAGTTGCTTTTAATGTAAAGGAGAGAAAAGATTATGTTAAATTTTAGAGGCAAAATTGCTTTCGGTAAACCCTCTTCTTGTTCACTATACCATAATATAGTAGTAATAATGAGCATAATTTAAAAAATATTTCCCTCTTAAAGATTAGGTATTACCACCTAATACCTATCAGAGTAACATAACATGTGTGCCATAATAAAACAACTGTTCACGGTGTTGGGTTTTTCCTAACCCATTCATATGTACCTCTCATGTTCCCCATGTTACCAGGGAGGTACACCAGTCTCTGGACTTTTTCCATTATGAGTTATTGTCAGAAAGTTCACAAACTCAAGCCCATATTGCTTCTAGGCCCACTGTGATCAGGTATACCCATGAGTGTTTGTGCCCCATCTTCTGTTGAATCTGTCAATAGAAAGCAATGTGTAGCTTTAGTAAACGTAACTGCTGAAAGAACCACTGTTGGGTTTCCAGAATTCATTAGTTTGTTCTTGGTAAAAATAAGGTATTTACTATAGGGGAGGAGGGTTTTTTCATGTTTTTGTTTGTTTTTTAAATGCCAGGCAGGTTAAGATTATTTTATTCTGTTTATTTTAAAGTCTTTTTTCCAAAACATGTTAAAGTGATGAACACTGTAGTAATTACTGCTCTCTTCTTCATTTGTAAAGAAAATATATATGCTACAGTTAATGGAGACCTCCATCACTGGTATCATTTTTGCAAAACAATAGTGGGGCCATCTTGTAGCTGTTAAAGATATTGTAATTGTCTTCCTCTGCTTCTGTGACTTCACTTTCACCTAACTCCTGTTTTGTGCCTTCTTGTTGCCTCCTTAACTAAGATTCTTGGTGGCAGTGCTGCTCACTGGTCTGGCTAGCACAGTGCAGCACCTATGCCCACAGTGCTTAATATATTTAAGACCTATGATTTGCCTTGGCTGGCAGAGCCTTGCATTGCTGACTCTGAATTTTACTTAGGAAAAAAAGGCACATTCCCTCACTTCCCCCGATTAATAAGAAGCTTAGTAATAAAAGTGACCTACAGAAGAGTTATTTTGGAGGAATAAATAGTTCCTTGACTCGCTCATAGTCTAAACTACCTTTGAAAGAAAGACTGACTCCCCTCTTCCTGAAAGCCTATAAAGTCTAAGCAAATCCTGAGCCAACAGTGGAAGAGCCATTAAACTTATTTTCAGGTTGATTATCGAAAGCATAGATGCTTTAAAGACATTGAGTGGACTCCTTTCTATTGTAAAGTCTCATGGGAGGTGAATTCATAATACTTTATAATTGATCATTTTCACTCTTGCTGAATAGTAGTAAGCAAAAAATGGTGAGACTTCTCTGGATGTACTTAGGATATTTAAACCTTATTGTTGAGTCATTTTTGAAACTTCTCTTGCAGAAAGAACAAATGTTCTTGGAGTTTTTCCTACGAGCACTAGGTTTACAGAGCCCTCAAGCTGGCATGAGTTACATCTAACTTGCAATTGTGGTTGATTTGTTCCGCATTTATTTTCAGAAGTTTCATATTAGTTGCCAACATTTTAAAAAGCCAGGGTTCCACATACAACATCTAATTTTTTTTTCTTCCCTTAAAAATTGTAATGCTGAATTAAACTAATCTGTCTTACCCACACTTTGGTTGGAGTGGAGGTGTAACTGAATCCCTGCATACAGGTTATGCCCTCCCCTGTTCATTAGGATCCCCCCCACCTAGCATTTTAGAGGTGACCCTTGGCCTATGGTCACTTGTTGCTTTTGGTACCAAACAATGGTACTCACTGAAATGAGTACTGTAGATGATTCTTGGTTACTGACAGGGTTCAATTTTATCTGAGTACAAAGAATTTTCAAAACGATATTTTTTAAGAGCTGGAGAAGAGGGAGCAAGGAAGAGAAGAATAATTGCTAATGGGTATAGAATTATTTTAGGAGTTTTAAAAATAGTTAAAATGTATTATGGTCATAATTATACTACTACAACACTATATTAAAAGTCAGTAAATTTAACATGTTGTAGATCAGGTATGCTTTATAGTATATAAATTATCTCAATAAAGGTGTTTTTAAAATGTGTTTAAGATTGCGGGACCAGCTCTGAAGGAGGAGGAGCAGAGTGTCAGAGCTGCCATTGGAGGGGGCACATCTCTGGGTGACTCCTCCAGGAGGCTGTGAATGTGTGGGTTCTGGTGTAGCCATACAAAGCAAGTCTTAACTCCTTTACTTCTAGTAAATAAATGACTATATGCATCCCATTTGATGCTGTGGTAGGTAAGGAAATCCTGACATCTAGTGGACAAATTATGCACTGTCTGCAGAAAATAACCCAATGACAAGAAAGGGTGAATTAAAAATTTTTTTTTAAACTTGAGAAATACAGTTTATAACTTCTTTTTGAGGGTTAATTATCTTGATTTTTTTTTCTTTTTTAACGGAGAAGATAGGCTTTGATAATGCTTCTCAGTGAGGTTCCCAAATGTAGATGTTTGGACCCATCTTATTTTTTTATTACTTTTTTAGATGAATTAGATTTTGAGTGTACCAAAGAGACTTTTATTTGACTTTTGAGATTGCCTTCTTACTTAGAAATGGAATATTTGGTTGGAAAATTTGGAGGAAATTGCTCATGTTTTGATATCTTTTAGTAGAATAAAAAAAATTGTGCTGGGGAGGGGAATTCACATGGAAACTATAAACCGATTCTTGACTTTCCTTTTTTAAATTAGGCTTTCTCCTGTTTCTCAGAGGATTTATCAATTATGCAAAAGTTCGGAAGATGCCAGAAACTTTCTCCAATCTCCCCAGGACCAGAGTTCTCTTTATTTATTAAAGGTATTAAAACCAACAGACTTTATGCTACTATAATTATGTGATACATTTACAGATTTCTATTCAGACTTACAGCAGAATATACCCCCTTTGGCAAGGGATATAGAGAAGGTATGGAAACCACAGTCATTGCTTTTTAGCAGTTGTTTGTTAAGGAGTTTTTTACACAGAGCTTTTGAAAAAGATGTTAGAAAAACCACCATAGGAGAAAACTTTGTCTCATGTTCTGACAGTGCAGAAAAGGAATGGGTCTTAGTTATCAGGGAGCTAAGGCATTTGACAGGAACTCTAGGTGCAAGATCTTTGAGTTTTGAATCTTGAATCCCGAAGCCACTGCTTACTAATGCACTGGTTCCAGAGGATGATACTGTGAGAAGAAGCCTTTTAGGTCAAATTGCTCTGCTCTAACCTTAGAGCTGAGACAGTGCATGGAAACTTTGGAACTCCTTTTGCTTGGGCTACTGAAAAAATCCACCAAGGCTTCCATGTCTTAAAAAATTTCCTGGTAACTTACTGTTTACTCGATGTTACCACTCTGCTGGTCAGGCAGGTCAAACCCTAGGGAAGGAAGGGGAGAGGGGTCCTTTTCCCCTCCTAGAACAGGAGGACGAAAAGCTCCTGAGGCTCTTTGATCCAAAAGTGTTTAACCCCAGAAGCTGACTTTGTCTTATATCAGTAGTTACTGAAAGGAAGAGATAAGGAAAGATAGTATACTAGAGAAAGGCCTCTCTGGCAATAAGATCAAATAGTCCATCCTGAGCTTTGTCTTTGTTCCTTAAGACTGGTGAGGACTTGGTAGATCATGGAGGGCAACCTTAAAACAACACCTGGGGGTCAGGCCAGTTGGAGGCCTCACATAGGCTTTATAAAGGGTATAGCAGTTGAAATAAACCTTGAACTCATAGGTAGAATTCCAGCTTGTAGAAATTAGAGTGGGGAAGAATTTCCGAATTAAGCTCTCATAGTGAAGAACAAAAATAGAATTGGTGCTTGCTCAAAGGGCAAGCTTAGACAGTCAAGGCTGGAATGCCAGGTTGAGACTGTTCTCAAATATCTTGAGTACTAAGCCCATTTGCAATGGAATTAGAATTCAGCCCCTTTAACCCAGGGATGTGACTGATGGCTCAATGCAAGCACAGTCCCATGTGAATATCATTTTGTTCTGGATATGCTGCTGGGTAATCAGTTTACAAATGCTAGAAGTAGAGTTCTAAATGTGAGTATTGGTGATAGTCTCAAGATATATGCATTAAGAAATGAAAGTGTCCATCATATTTAATTTACCAGATGGTGGAATAGCATTGAAAGTTTTTAATCAACAGAATACAAAGGGATTTAATCAACAGAATAATAATAATGAGAAAGTTTCTAGTTAGTAGAGTAAGGATAAAAGGGAATAACAAAAAATATATTTGTTAAATACAACAAAAATTTTTTCAAGTATGATATAAATAACATTTGTCAACGTTTCCATATATCAGATACAGTATTAAGCACTTTCCATGAATAAGTAAATGTACTTATGTAAATAGTGGTTATAGTGATAAATAAGCTTAGATACATAGGAGGGTATATTCATAAGGCATTTCTCACAAAAATTAAAGCATGCAGGAAACTTGGCTTGTGTTGATTTAAAGTCTGTCTTTAAAGGACTATATACATTTATTTGAAGGAAAATTTTAGTTATTAAGAGTACCAATTGCTTTAAGATATTTTTAAAAATTGAGATACTCTTCAGGTGCATACTGTATAATTTATATGTACTGCAAAATGGTGACAACAATATGGCTAGTTAACATCCAGTGTTAATTTTTTTTTTTTTTTAAGAAAGGGAGTGAGGGCCTCCCCTGGTGGCGCAGTGGGTTAAGCAACGCACTGTGAAGCAAACCTCAGCCACTGCAGCACGAGTTCGATCCCTGCTGCCGGCCAGGGGGGGGACCCACATGGTGCGGCAGACCTCTCCTGCTGTGCCCGCTG
>JAGFMF010012132.1:3512535-3543810 GCA_019455555.1 Galemys pyrenaicus | reverse complement strand
CTGTTCTGCTCCCTGCTCTCTGTGGTGAATCCTCGCACCCCCCCCTCCCACACCTCTGGCCTGTACCCCAGTGCTTGTATGCATAAATAAATAAATCTTAAAAAAAAAAAAAGAGTATAAGGGATAGTGATGAGGAAAAATTAAAAATTAAATTTATTCTCCTAGAGAGAGGGATCACACACCATAATCACATGGGATTTATCCCTGGGATTTAATAATGTTTCGACATATGACGAGGTATGGCTTTTATGGAAGCTGAGAGAATTCCACTCTCCCACCTGGTTCTTTGATCATTGAATGGTACCACTGCATAACTTGCCTAAACCAACCCCTGGAGAAAAAAAACCTGAAAATACATCTTTTAAAAGCTGATAGTTTTTCTAGGAACTTTTTTTCTGTAGGTGGGAAATAAGATGTTTCATAAACTTCTCCACACATATGTGACTATAGGTTTAGAGACCCCAAAGATGAGGTTTGAGGAGACAGTATTCATTGGTACACCCTAATTGGAAGGTTCACATCTGGTATGTGAAGCCTGGGAAACAAGAAAATGGGTCAAAAGCCAAAATCTCTCAATGCAGGTGATTTCTTGACACAAAGCATTGTCAACTAAACTAAGAGAAGTAAGGAAGTGCTCCCTTGGTACCCACCTGAAACCCAGCTGTACTGGTCTGAAACTCCAGAGGGGCAGTGATTCTCACCTTGCAGAGGGAGGGTTTACATTTCACAAACTCTGTGTTGCTTCCTGAACTAAGTACAAGATTGGAGCAACCTGTTAAAACTATTGTACTTCATGAACATCCTCCTTTTCATTTGCAGAACAGTAAGAAATGCCTAAAGTGTACCCTTGAGGTTTCAAATGGAATTTGCCATTGATTTTTAAAAAAAATTTTTTTTAACTTATGTATATAAGAACTGGGGTGCAGGCCAGAGGTGTGGGGATGGGTGAGAGGATTCACCAGAGACAGCAGAAAGTAGAATAAACAGATTAACTGAAATACTCTGCTGAGGGGAGCAGCGGGCAAGACAGGAGAAGGCTGCTGCACCATGTGGGTCATCTCCCTGACCTGAGATGGAACTTGTACTGTGGATAGCTTCACAGTACTGAGACTTAACCCCTTGAGCCACCAGGGACACCCTGGAATTTGCCATCTATTTTGACAGAACATTTCACAGGCTATATTTGGCAGTCTCTGGGCTTAGTTATTTTCTCCAATTATCAGCATTGAGGATTTGTACATACAGGATTTGTTTCCACTTTAATGGGGATTACAGAATAATTGATAAAACATTGGGTATCTGGACTTTTCCACCAACGCTTTTTTTTTTTTTTTTTTTTTTTTGCTGGCATCATTTGGAATTGTATAGTTGCTTTTTAAAAAATGGGTACTGGTGGCCTAAAGAAACAATTAAAAGTCCAGTTTTTTTCTAGGTCTGATTCATGTGCCCATGGTCATGTGTAGAAGAAAAGCCTTTCCCCGTTTTGTTTTTTTTTTGGATTTTTTTTTTGGTAGTTGTATATGTTATCCCTGAGCTATATATGTAGGAAATAAATTTTGACCTATGCTAGGTTTCTGCCTGTTATGCTTAAACCTGTCTGTGATTCGGTAGTTTGGTAGATTTTAGGTATTGAAATGATTTTTTTCCCCCAACACCTATCCTGTAGAATTAAAAAATCAAGTTTGGTTCCTGAGTAATCTCACAGAGCTTCTAAATAGGATAAGTACTCATCTCAAATGTTCTCCTTCCATATGAGAAGGTTGAAGAGAAGAAACTTGCAGAGCAGGTCTACCAGCATTGGGAATTTTTTTTTTTTTAAATCACTTCCCCCCCCCCTTTTTTTTTAAGATTTTATTTATGCTTACAAGAGCTGGGGTACAGGCAGGGTGGGGGTTAAGTGGATTCACCAGAGATAGAGTGGGGAGCAGAACAGGCAGATCTACTGAAATACACTGCTGAGGGGAGCAGCAGAGCAGCGAGCAAGGCAGGAGAGGACTACTGGGCTAAGTGGGTCCCCTCTCTCGTCAGGGATTGAACTCGTGCTGCAGTGACTGCGGAAGACCCACAGTGTGGCGCTCAACCCCTTGTTCCACCAGGGAGGTCCCACATTGAGAATATTTTCATGGCATTGGTTGTGAGATAAAATTAAGAAATTATTTTGTCTTCATGTAGTTCTCCCCAGTACTCATGGTTACAGTTCTTTTCAGTAGAATTGTGCAAGAGACTGTATATGCAAAGCAATGAGGGAATGCCATGGGGAAATTAATATCTAAATATTGGACTAAGCACGGTTGTGGACTTTTTACTGAGTTCTTTAAAATACAAAGTAGATTCTTCTCTGTTCAGAATGGTGTAGGTTAAAGGAAAAGGGGGAATTAGCAGGCCCCTTAAGGTTCCCAAGAGCCTCGAGGTTTGTATGTGGCCCATATCAGTGACAGATGGAACAGTGAGTTCAGCAGATGTCACGTCTGCTGTTCCCAGGCTCTGCTTCCTTTGGTGTGGTGACCTCTGGGAGCATTGTCCTAAATAGTCTGCTTGAGTGAAAGGAGTGTATCTAAACTTCTGGTAAACCTAATGACTTTCTGACTACCTACCTCTACATATTTTGAGCAAGCTGGTGATCGAAAATAAATTTTTAAAAAATTATTAATTCTGGTTTTATTTCACTCAGAAATTTCAAAATAGGAAAGAAAAATGGCCTCTCCTTGTTTTTCATGGTATTTTCAAACCTTTTTTATTCTGAAGGAATTTTGTCCAGGTGGCAATTCCTTACGGTACCTTAAAGAATCCTTCCCCTCAGGGACTATGGGTGGAAGAAAGGAGATTAGGTGGGTGAGGAGGGCCCTGGAGGAAATGAAGTCTGATTTGTTAAGAAAGAAGGACTGCTGGAAGAGTGTAGCAAATCGGCTCCTTTTGTTCTTTGCTGCTGCTGTAATCCTTTAGACTCACGGGGTAAGATTGCCAGCTAATTGCCAGAAGCCCCTATAAAAGAGGATTGGCCTAAAGAATAAATTTAAAGAGTGACTTGGGATTTTTAATTACTTCTTTATTCAGCTCATTTTTCTTTATATATGATTATGTCTTGAAAAAGTGGTTGGATACCCTCTTAAGAGGTTTTCTTTACAAAAAAGAAAGAAAAATCCCAAAAATTCCAAAGACTTTTCCCCACCTCCTCCATTGTAGCATTTATGTGTGTGATGAACTAAGTTCACTAGACTAAACTTTAAAAAAAAAAAACAACATTCTTTTTATGGTGGCATTTTTATACAGGTGACTCATTGGTAGAAGTATACTGACCATTTTAAAGTGCAGTCTGATCTTTCAGGGGGAGATATTTACATTTTCTGAGTACAGACACTGTTCTTAGGACAAATTATTGTGTTTGTATGTTGGTGCCAATCTCAATCATGTCCTCATTGGGCTCAAATTTTCAAATAATATCTGATCCATCCAAAAACAGTATACTAAAAATTGTCATTAAAAGCATATCAAGTTTTAATAGCAAGCTGTGGATACTTTTACTGCCTTTTATTTATTGCTGGGTGTATTTTATTAGAAGGAAAGGTAAATAAATGTGTTTTCCAGAAAATATGTAGCGTAAGTTAAACTCCAGTAGCAGTTAGGTTATTATTTTTTTACTAGATGGCGGAGCGTTTACACACTTCGCTTATTAGTGACCTTCCCGTAAAATTTTTAGGAACATAGGGCCAAGCAGAGGTCATAAGTTTATCCAAGCTGGCCCTCCAGAGTACTGCTTGGTGACATCAGATAGTTGAAGAACAGCCAAGACACCTTCCCCACAGCTTCAGATTCCAAGTGGCCTTGACTTCACCTCCATCCATGGGATTTTATTCCCCTCAGAAAGAATTACAGATGAAATCTGGAAAATTACCTGTGTTAGAAGTGATAAAGTTCTACTTTTGAGAAATATAGTTTCTATATATTACAAATTCTTATGCTCTGGCTTTTTTAAAAATTTATTTTAAACTGCTTTTATTGAGGTGGGATTGACATGTAAAAGCCTATACATATTTAATGCATACAACCTGATGAGTTTAGAAATAATACATCTGTGAAACCAGCACCACAATTTATGCTGTTAGCACTCCCAAACTTCTGACTGTGTGTATGTACATATGTATGTACATATATGTATAATGGGGGGTGGAAGGGGCTAGATAAACACTTAAGGTGTACCCTCCTCACAATTTTTTAAAGTATATGATACAATATTGTCAACTATGGCACTGTGCTGTACATTGGAAAAAGGGCTTACCTTAACTAATGTGCTCTGGCCCACAACATATTTCTTAAGGCTTGCATTTCTATAATTCTTGATACAAAAATGTAATGCTTGATACAAAGTTAAGTATTCATGCTACTAGTTAGTCTTAGAGCTTGCAAGACAGAAGCCCCTGGTCACAAGACGTGTTCTCCAGAGAGGGTTGGGCAGGACACAGGACACAGGGCTCTCCTGCACAAATAGTACCTTGGGGTTTTCTCTATATATTTGCATGGTGGCAAGAAAACTTTTTACACTGCTCACATTATGATTCCCTGCCTCTATAGTTTTAACCAGAAAGATATTAAAGGTCTTTATAAAACCAGATACTCTCCAAGGAGAGAGTACTGCCAGCTAGGACAGCCCCTCAGCCTGGAAGGATGGAGTGCCTGTCAGACTCCAGGTCCCAGTGAGTCTGGGGCCAGGAAAGCCAGCTTGGAGGGGAGACTCTTGGTGAGGGGGTGCACATTTGCTCCCTACTTACTTGCTATGTGTCTTGGGTTGTTCTCTTGTACTAGCTAGATTTTGGTTTTCTAATCTGTGTACCAGCGTTTTTTCTCACAGGGCTGTTTTAAGTTCTAAAGAGGGTGATGTTGGTGATGTGCCTGGCACAGGGAAGACCGCTCTTTGTGGCTTTTCAACCAGCTCCAGCATCAGATCCAAGGGTAGGGCATGAAAAACCCAAACCTTCCATTCAAACCAAGAATCTACCTCTCCTTCTTAAGACACTGTAGCTTTAATAAATTCTGCCTTTTCTCATTCCTTCTTTCCTTAAGTCATTAGACCGTCCCTGAAACATCAAACCACTCTTCCTCCAAAATTCCTGCAGCCTGGTTGAGACTGGACTTTGGCCTTTCCGGTAATACCATCATGTATTTACTAGGACCTTATATTCATGTATATGTTCGCTTGATTCTCACAGATTACTATAAAAGAGATTATTGCCTGCCCCTTCTTTATCACCAAACCACCAGTCTCTCTCCCCCGTGGCAAGTAATACTTCATCACTCTATCACATCAAAACGCTATAAATCCAGTACACTGATTCTCATTTCCTTTCCTGAGTGCTGTCGACTGAGATTCCGGCTTCCTTTTTGTCCCAAGGCCACTTGCATGACTTGACAAGGTTCTCAGTGCACCGTCTCTGTGTGGAGTGGACTCTGCAAAGCAGCTCTTGAACTTCGCACGCTTCTCCTTGTTTTTCTGCACTTGCCTTTGGTGCTTTGCTCTGTCCGAGCGCCCCCTGGTGCTCTGCCCACGCCTTCCCTAAGGAGGCTTCTGCTTCTTCATAGGCTGTGCCACTTCTCTGCCTCTTCCTAAATTCCTGCGCATCTTTTCTGCATAGAGTAATTCTTTAGGTAGAATTCTTTTCTTAGCCTCCACCTTTCCCTTCCTCACATCTAGCCTGGGCCATTTCAGCCTTAGTAATGGCCAGCCTGCCTTTACCATCCCACTTCGTTGAAGCCAACAAGAATCAGATGTTTTGTTTTCCTTCCTGAAGCTCTCAGCGTAGTTTTCCTAGATGCCCGAGATAGATGTTTCCAGCTTCTGCGTTTGTGCCTCCTCCCTACAAATTCAATCCTTCCCCATCCTAGTGTCCTTTTAGCTGGAATCTGGGCAGAGTTCATGGACGTGGCTTTGTCCCCAAGCTCATCTCTTCTCCATGACCCACCTTCATTAGTTTGGTTTGATTCTCTCATTGCTCTTCACTTTATATAGAATGACTTCTGCAGGAGTCACTCAGAAGCCTTTGAATTTTTATGGAAAAACCCCAATGGCTGTTCACTAACCCCAACTTTCATAATCCTCACAATGTTTCTGAATTATCTTTGAAGAACCACTGGAATTATATAAGCTTTTAATTATAAATTTATCCTCAAAAAGATCTATAACCATTAAAATATATTAAAATGTTTTATTCAAATATATATTCAATATGTGTAATTATGCTCATTTATAGACATAAGTGGAACAAGCATTAAAACTGGACATAGAAATTCATTTACTTAACTGAAGCGGTGTTTTGTTTATTTACTTCATGTCATGGATTCTCATTAAGGTTTTATGTACAACAAAAGGGTTCTGCAGCTGTAGAAAAGATTAGAAAACCACTGTCCCAGCTCCTCTCTCACTTTGCCTGATACTGTTTGGTTTTTATACATATACTTTTCCCCTTTTATCTTACAGGGGCTGCAAAAATGCCCCAATTTTGCAAAAGTACTCAACAAAAGTCAGCTCTCATCCCACCATCCTCCAAAAGTCAACTCTGCTTTGTGCTCCACCCTTGTTTCTGGAACATCGTGTTTATACAGTGCAGTGCTTGCTGCCGGTCCAAGCCCATGAGATGAGTCTCATTAAGCTGTTCTGCTTATGTCAGACAAGACATCTCTTTTTTTTAACATTGCAGGTTATCTTGCCTTTTCCTCTTTGTCACCTAGTTGTGAAGAAACCTAAATGATAGTGATTTTCAAGCCAATTTCTAATACCCCTTCTTTCCACTGTTTTGTTGTTAAGAAGAGTGACTAGACTTGCAGTATCCAAAAGGGACCCATTTTCTCAATCCATATCAAATCTTCTGATCCCAAATATTAAGCCCACAGTAACTGTGTGTATCATAGACAAATGTAATGGTACCGTTTATTGATTATTTACCATGTGCTGAGTGCCCTGTTTCCTTCTTTATATAGGTTGCCTCATTTAATAATCTTTCGAAACCTTTGAGGTGGAGACTATTATTATCCTCATTTTATACTTTATAAAGGGAGGCTTACGTAGGTTAACTGACTTGCCCCTTAAGTAATGAGGCCAAGACTGATTTGGTCTTTGTCCTCAGAACATGAACTCTTAACAATGAGGTGCCACCTGCCTTTCCTGTGAACATAACTTCTCTTCCCTCTTATTCTCCTGCCCTTCTTTATCCATTCCTTTATTTCTGCATAGAATAACTTGCCAGGGATTGAACTCCGGCCATGGCAATGATAATGCTGAGACTTAACCCCTAGGCCACCAGGGAAGCCCTCATCTGTTCTTTAACATTAACTCTCTTCTCCCAGGGCTCCCAGCCTGCCAGCTTCCTGTTACTGCTCATGGGAGTGGGTTGTGATTGTGGGCTGCAGCACAGAACCTCAGTCTTCCACTGCCCCCACAACGTCCTGTTGTCTGAGCGGCACATTCTCTTGCTCACACACTTCTCATCACTCTGCCTCCCCCACTTGTCTGGATCTTAACCTTGCCCTCCCCTAGCTTACACCACAGGTGATTTTTAATTCTCCCTTGAAGCCAGTGAGGCAGGCCTAGCTGATGATGGAATCTTCTTTCTAGTGAGGGCTCAAAAGAAGTGACTTCTGCAGGCTCTTAACCAGCACTGGATACACAGGACAAGATCCAAGTGTCTTAACCTTTTCTCTCAAATTAAGCAAAATGACATCAGTTAGTACTTGAGAAGTACTAACTTCTTATTAATAACTTATTTTGATTAGGCACTAGTGTCCAAATGCATTATACTTTTCATGTGTAACTTCCTTTATCCTACAATAATTTAACATCAAAAGTGCTGTCATCCTGATTGTGCACTAAGGGAACTAGTTGGGAGAAGCCCCATAACTTGAATAATTCTGTGGATAAGATCCTTGAGTAGAGCAGGGATCCAAATCCAGGCACTTGACCCCTAATTGATATTTCTCTTCCCTCCCCTCTTTCCCAAAGGTAATCCATGTTCATTATGGAAACATTCCAACTCTGATTTTTAAAAATCTGCCTGTGTCAATGATGCTAAATCTGGCGTACTTCTATAGTCTCTTAAAATGCCACTAATCCTACCATGTATAGCCGTGAACCTTAATGGGAAGAGCTTGCAGTCTTCAGGCTGCTAAGAATAATCCTGTCTTCATGTCAGAGAAGAAGGATGTTTGAAGCTGCCCAACTGATGTCATTTGTATTGAGCTATTTGTGAGGAACATTTCCTCATTTAGATTTGTGGTCCTAACTGCTGAAAACAAAATGTTATATTAACAGGTCTACGGTTATTATTCCATTCTTTTGAATTGAACTTAATATTTTTATACTTGATATTTAGATTTAAGATCTGTTGCAAACCTGAAAGGCAACCATTTATAATCTTTTACTCTCTTTTAATATACCTTTCCAGGAGCTTTATATTCTAACCAGTGGTTCTCACATTGTAACATGCACATTGTAACATGAATTGCCTGGGGGTCTTGTTAAGAGGTTGCCTCTGGTTGGCGGAAGTCTTGTCTGGAGCTCAGGATTCTGTATTTGTAACAAGCTCCCAAACTGCCAGTCCAGAAGAATCATATTTAGGGGGTCCATGCTTTAACCCATTTACTGTGCAAAAAGGAAATTCAAATTCAAAACTCTTTCTTTACAGATACTATCTACTAAATCAAACTCCATAGCAATTTGAATTTCTGAGAGTTTCTTTGTGCTTGACCTTGACACCCGTTTTGGTTTACTTTAGTTCATGCAGATAAACCACCAGCCTCTCCCTCCTTGAAAGGAGGTGTTCATCTCTTACTAGTGTGATGTGAGCAGGTCCTCACTTGAATGAGCCCACGTGTCCTGCTTGAAGGATCCACGGTGAGTTTTCTGAAAACAGTTTTTCAATCACTATCATGAAGAGATTACTGTGAGGTGGGTGGTACCAGGAGAAAGATTCTGAGCCCCAGGATTGAAGAGCAGCGTGGTCCTACCTCTGTGCATTTATCTGATAAAGCGCAGAAAAATTTGCCCTTCTCTCACCCCCTTCTCCGCCTGCTTTGTGCCTTGGCCATGTCTAGAATGGACTCTGGATGGCAGTTGTGGATGCTCGGAGCACAAAAGGTTTCTTGTTTGCCCAAGGGTCTATCAGAGTTTAAATAGAACTGGCGGAAGCACAGGCACACCATATCAGCAGCTTATCAGGCCGATGGTTTTCCATGTACATTTGCTAGTCCCTTGAGTTTACCCAGCTCCATCAGCACTGAGTTAAAAATGGCAAGGCCAGCTGTACTGCACTGAGATAGGGCAAGGAGAACCAACCAGTTACTGATGTGTGTCTGTGGAGGGGAAGGGGAGGGAGGTGTTGGAAGGGGAGTCAGGGTCGGGGACCCTCCAGACCTTTGCATTCTGCTGCCGGAGCTGTGGTGGCCTATGTATGTAGAGGTACCACAAGAACCTGCTTTAGACATGTACCCAGAAGGCGGTGTGACTCCAGATGTCCCTGAATTGGAAGCATATTGAGACTTCCTGTGAACCTGGCTCCTCTCTTAGCTTACCAGGTCTGTAGTTAGCTCAGAAAGTGGTTAAGTGTCAACTGCGAACACCTTGAAATTGCATGCAGTTCTGGCATTTGCAAGTATTTTTGAATGCATATTGCTCTGGGAGCGGATGTGGCCCAAAGGACCAAATGTTTTTGTGCTGTGGGTGCAGACTGCATCTGCTTGGAAGATAGTCTTCAGGACAGGTAGATGAGTAACCTGCTTGAGAAATGAGTCTTTTCCATTTCCTTTTTTTTTTAAAAGATTTATTTATTTATGCATACAAGAGCTGGGGTATAGGCCAGAGTCGCAGGAGGTGAGCGGATTCACCAGATAGAGTGGGGAGCAGAACAGGCAGATTGACTGAAACACACTGCTGAGGGCAGCAGTGGGGCAAGGCAGGAGAGGTCTGCTGTGCCATGTGGGTCCCCTCCCTGGCCGGCAGCAGGGATTGAACTCGTGCAGCAGTGGCTGCGATTTGCTTCATAGTGCATTGCTTAACCCACTGCGCCACCAGGGAGGCCCTCTTTTCCATTTCTAATCCTTACTCCTACTTTCTAAGCACTTGTCCGTGCCAGGTGCTGTGCTTAGTATGTTTAGGTGTAATAAGTCTTCACTTAAAATGTCCTTGATAGGTTCTTAGAAATTGTGACTTTAGGCAAAACAACAAAAGACAAAGGAAAAAGAAAAACTAAAGCAGGTTCACCGGTGATATTGTTGCATTCAGTGTTTTTTATTTTTTATCAATACAATGAAAGAATATTAAATCAGCAACACTATTTGAGAAACAGCTGTATTACCTCATTTTGTTCTCAGAATAATCTTATAATACAGCAATTTTTATTTCTATTTTACATGAAGAAATTGAATCTTTGAGAGTTACAATTTGTCCAAGGACACAAGTAAAACACCAGAGCTAGGCTCTGAGCCTGGGCATGCTGACTCCTTAGCTCTTAACACCATGGGAGGGTGTCTCGTGTTTTAATACACTTGTCCAAGATTTTCATGTACATTGGCTAATTTTTCTAACTGCATAGAATAGTCCCAAACTTTAGTCACCTAAAAATCAGCTTCATGAATTTTGCCCTATTTACATATCACCTATATTATGAAATTACTATTTAATTTTATTGAATGTTATTGAATTTGCTATTCTTTGTCTCATCATAAACCATAAGTAAACCATCATCAACCAACTCAAAACCATGAACTGACCATTTGATGGGTTTTTTTCTTGAATTCACACTAAAATAAATATCTAATCATCACAATGGAAAGTGTTATGTCCCACCTAACATCACTGAAGGCTACCATCAGTGTTATTGATATCCCAGTTTGAAAAACCCTGACATAAGATGTAAAGACTGCACATCTCTATTAGCAGCACAATTGTGGGTGACCTAAAACAGCATTTATACCCAGGGCCCGGAGCGTGGTATTGGGAGCCTCAGAGAGGGGCTGGCTTGACTCCATGGGAGGTACTTTTCTGGTAGAGACCATGCCCTGTGTCTTCTAGGGCCTGTTATAATTGCTCTGATGAAGCATCAGTCTGCAGAAAAAGAGTATGACTTAGCTTGTTTTGAGGGGGTTGAAGGATCATAGGACTGGACAAGTATCTGTAATCAGCCTGTGTGCTCCTGCTGAAGGGAACTGCTGGGATGCTGGGGGTTTTGAAAAAACTGTCTTGCTGGGAGCTGAATTTGGGTGGTAAGGAGTTTCAGGCTCCATGAAAGAGGCCTTTGACTAAACTCCACTTGTTCCTGTTTCTATTCTAACTGACTGTTCCTCCTTAAATTCCATATCGCCTCCCACCCCCCACACCTCCGCGGAAGCATAAAAGAAAGGGAAATTTGGAGTCCTGTTGTCTGAAATTGTGTGTGTATTTGCACTACATTGCAACATTGTAATATTACCTTAATATAAGCAGCTAAAGAGTAATTCCTAGTTTCCTGACTTTAGTGTTTCACCAAGAAGGTGCCAAGACTCTCCATAACTCAGCACCCTCATCTTTCTCTCAGTAAAGTTGTATTTCACATGTTAAACTTCCTGTCTTGGACTGGTTGCAACTTGTAATCAACACAGGATGGCAGTGTACTGGGAAAATCAGCTCTAACGAGGCCCCCCTGAAGCACAGCCTGCTCTCCTGTGTCTTGCCCATCCCAGACATAGCAATCGCTGACCTGGGTGCTTCCACTCAGCTGTTATTGTTTCAGTTTCAAGATGTAAAAAAAGAAAAAAAAAATCTGCAGAAAGGAAATTAAAGGTGTGGGTTGGGCTGGGCAGGTAGCATTCTGCCTGTCCTCATCCTTGTGGTTCAGCAGTAGCTGACTGTAGGGTAAATGGAAACGTCAGGTTTTTTCGCCTTCCCGCTATTGGTGTGATGATGGATACCTGAGGTCCTGCACGCGTGCCTAAGCGGGCATGCGCGAGTGAGTGCACCTGGGTTGAGACACGGGGCATGTAAGGGCGGTGTCACGAGGACGCCAGCAGAAGAGAAGGCAGAGAAAGGCAGGAGAAGCAGCAGTAGTGGTAGCAGAGACAAGAGTGAAGCGAGCCCAGAGTGAAGATTGCACCAGGGCTGGGAGGCTTGCCAGCCCCCCGCACCCCGGCTGGCCATGTACCTGGTCGCCTCTGATGTAAATATCAATAAAAACCTGAAACGGCCACCGAGGGCTCCAGGACGACTCGGAATCATGGGAAACCTGCTCTGTGCCCTTTCTGGCATTTCACTGACCTGTGATGCTGCCCTGCAGTTGTCCTGGCCCAAAAGTAAGATTCCAGCTCTCTGGGGCTGTGGAGCTTCTTCTGGCTGCAACCAAATGGCATGACCAAGGGCTCCCAGGGACGGTGTTTTAATGTGGTTCTCACTAGCTTTCGATTCCATCTCCCTCTGCCGCCGCTCCTCCCCCTCCAGAGGAGCTGGCGACTGGAGTTTATAGGAACCCTGGGCACAGATGGAGCACTGCCAGTCACAGGAGATTCCAAGGGAGATAAAAAGCACATCTTTGACCACTTCTTTACCAAACAGACCCAAGATGTATAATTAAAGGCCCCGGGACTCTGCTGGAAATAGGTTTAAACTTGAGGTAATCCCTTCTGGCACTTCCTCTTCCTAATAACCATCAACAAAAATCAAACAAATCCACCTGGCTCCAGCCAGTGTGTCTGTAACCAGCAAAGGTCACAGGAGGAGCGATAAGAGAAGAAAGCGGCCACAAACATCGTTACTGGAAACACATGTCCGGACGTGTTAGAAAGTGACTCCTGCCAGGACCCTCCTGGACCTGAGGTGGGCCAGCTCTGCTGTCGAGAGCTGGTCAGTCTGTCTGTCCGTGGGTCGTGTGGCACCAAGAAGGACGTCAGTGACAGCACAGCCCTGGGAGGGGCAAGAGGAGTTGAGGAGGTCGTGCCTTCATCTCTTTTCTCAGTGAGAGGTGACTCAGCCAGAGAGGCTAGAGGTGAGGCCATTCTTGATGTTCTTTTCCAGTTAATTTCCTCCTTTTCCCAAAAGTGATGTGTGATGGTTATTGAAAATACTGCAGATAAGTAAAATGAAGGATAAAATAACTGCCCCCACTTCCACCAGGTTGAATGCCTCAGGAAACACTTGGATGCATTTCCCTGGACTGCTTTTGCAGTGTGTGCACGTGAATATAGGTGTGTCATATAGAAACACAGACTTTAAAAACATGTAAGCTGCGTCCACTGTGCGGACAATTTCTTATACTTCTTGTTCTACTTGGTCTTGAGCGTTTTTATCACTCTCCCGTTAGATTATTTTAAGTGACTGAGTTGTAGTCCATCACCTGACTGTACATTAATTTATTTTCATAATCTCCTGTTACTTAGGTTATGTGTGATTCCCGCCCCTCCCCCTCCCCACTGAGCTATTGTGGTGGAAACATCCTGACTCTTCAGTGTCTGACTGAAAGGCAGGCTGGTTTGATCCTGCCCAGGTCAGCTCAGCAGCACCTGACTTGGGAAGGGAGCAGACTGCAGGCTTTTCAGGGACAGTTGGACCCTCGCTGGGCGGGCCCATGCCCAAGGCACCTTGAGCACAGTTGACAGAGCAACCTGGGGCTAGCACCCCACCCCCGCTCCGGGAGGAGGGGCTACTGGCTGTGGAAGCAGGATGATGGTTGCTGAGGGCGGTGAAATGTAGAACCAGATGAGACCTGTAAGGAACCTGAAGAATATTTATTCCCTTTCTGGGTGTCTGGGCCCTACTGGTGAGTCCATGCCAGACAGAGGGTCGGATGCTAAAATGTACTTGGGTCACTGGTTGAACTTGGCTTCCAAGGTTCTGCAGCCCACTGGAACAGGAATGTGTAGCATAATATGTCATAGGAATACCTACTATGTGCAGCACTTTTACTGTCTCCATTTTCCAGGAGAAGAAATCTAACCAGGGTCTGTAGCAAAAGACTGTTACAGGTGGCGCCCCCTGGAGGGGGCTGCTGGTGAGGATGAATAGCCCCATGCAAAATACAAATAAAGTATTGGTGGGGGCAGAGACTCTGATAAGAAATATAAGGGGAAGCAGCCCCCCAGATTCAATGTTCAGCATTTCAGGGTTTTTGGATCTTAGTCGATTCTGGGGCAGCCGTTTCTGCCCCATCATGCTTTTTTTTCCAGAAGGCTATTGCTGATCTCTCAAGGATGTGGAGAGAGGCTTCCGCAGCCAACCTGGGAGAAGAAAAGTTTGGAGGCTTTGTAGGTAGCCAAGTGACTGAAACTATTACCACCTTTGCTGCTGTTGCAGCCTGGAAGGAAAAGGCGCGACCCGGAACTGGGCGACTCGCTGGGCTGTGTGTGTGGCTGTTGTCAGGTCGTTTGGCTGCTGCAGTGCTGTGTTAAGTGTCGCTCGCTCGTCCAGTGCTGTGCTGGGGCATCTCAGAGCTCCAGTGAGCATCTCCTGTTGTGTCTTCTGCTGTGTTTGTGAGCTGGACCCCGGCCTATAGTCTGGCTGCCACGTGCTGCAGGCCCTCACTGACGGGAAGATGCCATCTTGGGAGCCTTTGTTTTAGGACTTTAAGACACTGGACACTGCTTTGGGTGAGGCCATTTGTGGCCTCAGTAACTCTTTATTCTCTGTGGTTTGTTAAATACATCCCACTATTGTTGTTCTCTGAACCTGAGTAGTCTTGTAGTTATGCATAGGGATGAAGAACTCAGACAGGGACTGGTAAACTATTTGGGCACTTGTCCTTGCCAGTTTTTTTTTTTTTTTCATTGTAATTAACATCAACATATGTTTTTTCTTTTTTCTTTATATATATTTGACATCAATCGTGGTCCCCATGGATTTCCCACCACCATTTCACCAGTGCACCATCACCTCATCCCTTGTGCTCTTTCTGCCCTCATGCCATTTCCTCCCCCTTGGCCAGTTTTAGCGCCCCTTGTTGCCCGTGTCAGAATGTAACAGGGTGGTCCCAGAAAAAGGGGAAGTTCCAAAATCCTGGTTCCGCCCTAAGTGGGTGGAGCTGAGGAGAAGGAGGTTTCTGGAGAGAAGAGAAGAGAAGAAGAAAGGAAGATGGAGAACAGCAAGGAGACCTGGAGGGGGCACGTGGAGCAGAGGGACATGTAAAGAAACTGTGCTTGCTTTTTGGTCTTGAACTGGTTGGAACAGATGTGGGTGAGAGACCCGTGGGGAGGCTAACCATGGCGGCTTTCATCTTAATTTTAATTTTGCTCTTTTCCTCCCAGATTTGTCTAACTCTTTCTGACCCTTTTCTATGGGTCTCTACTGAAAGGCCCTTTAGATGTGTGCCAGGTTTTTGGGCCTTGTTTTGGGCCAATCCTATTTGGCTGGACTTTTACCCTCAAGGAGATGGGTAACTTTGGATGCTTAACTTAGTAACTATATTCTTTGTTCTTTCTTTATTGTACCCTAGTTGTATTAAAGTTCCTTTCCATTAAAGGTTTTGTATGTTTGTCTTGATGCAGCAGATGGCAGAACCCATTCAGAGAGGGCAGGCTTGAGGGTTTTGGGTGTTCCTCTCCCTGCCCTGTAACAAGAAGACCACGAGTAGAATGCAGAAATGTCGAGCCATCTGCCCGTGTCTGTCCAGCTGGGGGTGGAGCTGGGTCCCAGCCCAGCCCTGACTCCAGGACTTTCCCCACACATGATGCCACACGGCCTCATTAGAAAGCATTCACAGAGTGTCCTAGTCAGGCAGGTTTACATATAAAACTTAATTTCCGTTAGCAAGACAAAATGATTACTATTAACAGGACAAAATGTCAAAATAGGGTAAAGAGAAAAAAGCCCTTGTATTTACACAACTAGCTTTGTGGTTAACTGCAAAGCTGGGGTCGGGGAGAGGGTAGGTCCTTGTCAGGATGGTTTTGTATGAATTCATCACAACAGGAAGTAGGACTAGTGGGACTCATCGAGCGTTTGTTTCTGAAGTGGGGGGTTGCTTCAAATGTTTATTATTTCCAACTGAATTTCTCTATTCTTGAATGAATATAAGTCACCTCAGAACTGTTCAACCTAAACTCTGAGTTTGTTTTCCAAACACTTGGAGGATAGCTTGACAAACAAAAGCCCGGAGTTCAAGTTTTATACTTTTCAAATAATTTTTTAATCTTCAAATTTTGCCTGTATGTTAATAATTCTGACCTGACTGAAAGGCTTTAGAAGATAAGAAGGTACCCTGCAAGATGTGAATGCTGTGGGACCTACAGTCAGTGAATAATGTGTAGTGAAAAGTGCCGTGGGGCCTGGAAATCAAGCAACACCTTCCTGGGAGGGAGGAAACTGGCCCTGAAAGCGGGGTTCCTCACCATGGATTGTGGGGTGAGACTGGCTCCTTGCCTCCACCAGCTAAGAGCTTTGGAGAAGCAGTGGCATCTCCTGCTTGCATGGGAAAGTGCCTCATGTGGGCAACTCCTCCCTCTGTGCCCACGGGTTAGAGCAGGAAGCAAGAGAGGGAGTTTCTCACCTGCTGCTAGGACCCAGGCTGTCCTGTAGCCTCCAGGATGCCACAGGGACAGCTGGGGCACTAGGCTTTTTATATTTGGTGCCCAGTTAGTAGAATGGGATGATTCCATGCAAGCTAAGGGAGCCAATCATGTTCATCAGCTCATGAGCTAACTGTTCAGCTCCAAATGGGCTGATTGGACCATTTTAGGGCCAGTCAGCCACAAAGAATTGAAAATGGTGCAGTCAGGCAGATATCAACTGGGGAGCAGGGGGGCCCTCAAAGAGAACAGAAGGCAGGGCAGGAACCAGCTTGGGACACTCACTGTGTTCCTGACCTCCAAAAAAAGAAGGAAGAAGGAAGCAGCAGCCCTCAGCCAACCTCCGAGGAGAGAAGCTGAAGAGCTTCCCGGCGACTGGGTGGCTATAGCTGCCTCAGGTCCTGCCACTGCCACTGCCCGAAAGCAGCACAGAGGCCCTGGGCCTGGAGTCTCATGTGGCGTTTGTGGTTCGTGTGAGCCAGCACTCACAGAGAGCTGTCATGCTGCTGTTGTGACACTTCTTTGGGACTGGCTGGCCAGCACTACCCAGCACAGTTGACAGGCGATAGGCACTCTGTGTCAGGGCCACTTTTGAGAGCTGTTAACACAGTGTACCTGATGGTCTGGCACGGCCTCCTGGCGCCTCTGTGGCTGTCTGGCCCAGCGTCAGTCCTTCCTGACTTTCAGACCATTGCTCTGCGCTGCTGAGACATGTCATCTCAGCAACCCAGCCCGCGAGTGCCTCCAGCTGCCCCATGAGTCAGCTCCTGACCCCTGCCAGCCAGTGCCCCTCCATCTGCAGGCCCTCATTGACAGCACAGCGCCATCTTGAATGAGCAGCTCTTTGTTTGGGACTTCTGGACACTCGCTGAGACAGCTGGGCACTCGCCTCCTTGATAAGTCTTTGTTTCCTCTGTTTGTTAAGTAAACCCCATTGTTGTCATTTCCGGAGCCTGAACGGCCTTGCACCATGTGTGGGGTGAGAACCCACTGTGACCTGCCCTCTGCCGGGCACTGTCCCTCTGTAGCCCTGTCTTAGCTCTGTGTCAGCACCAAGCTCATCGCCCACCTGGGGAGGGACATGCCAGTGCCCGAGCATGGACTGTGTGTGGGGGGGAGGCATTTCCTTGGGAGCCACTGCTGTCACTAAGCTTGTGATTTTCCCCCTACTCTCTCAGAAGGTTGGTCAGGTCTTGCCCACTAGTGACACTTGGGGAAATCCTCGTCAGGGGACCCAGCTGTGTCACACTCTCCCATCGCCTGAGCCAGGAGGAGTTGCTGAAGGAGCTGACCTGACCCAGGAACAGTGTTAGCAGCACCCCTGTGTGCATGAACGAGGCTTTCTCCTCCTGTGGGGGTCCCCACGGCTGACTCTGCCCCCGGTGCTGGAGACAATAGGTCTCTAGGGTAGAGCTCAGGGTAGGCCTGGAGACAACGGGTCCACCTGCCTGGTGAGTCCCATCACCCATAGAGGAGACTGGAGGGCCTGGAGTCAGGGGTTGAGGAATACAAACACAGCACTCCCTGGGTACCGCCTGCCTGGACCAGGCTGGGTTCAGGATCTGTGTGGCCTTGGGCCAGAGCACCTGTGTGCTGTCAGAAGTCAGCACGGCCCCTCAGCAGCTGGGGAGGAAGCCGAGGACCCTGCGCCACCTGGAGAGATTCCCACCGACTGGGCGGCTGGGAGAATGGAGGGGGCCCCCGGTCACCCCAGGCAGGGACGATGGGTCGGCGTGGCACGCTCAGTGTTGCTCGCACCCTCTGTGCTGGCAGCTCTGTAGGTATGAAGTGTGGACAAATTAAAAAAGACCCTGAGTGTCCCGTGGACACTGAACCGCAGAGGCAGCATCAGCATCAGCGCCGTGCAGGTGCTAAGCGCAGGGCAGGAGGAATCGAGTGTAATGTTGTGGCACCTACACCGACCAACCAACCCTCTCTGACGTGCTGCTCCTTCTAGTTATGTCCCGTTCCTTAGTGTCATCCTCACAAATGGCCAGTAAGTTGTTTCAGGCCACAGATGGGGTTTCTTGCACCAGCCTTGCCTGGTTCAGAGTTGATGGTAAGTGGGAGTCAGTGCTTTTAAAAAACAGACCGACTAGCCTTGAACCCTGGGAGCCAGGCCCTGGGGAGGGCTGATATGTTGGGAGGTCACAGCCCCAAGGTATTTGTAGGGGAGGAGGCAGAAAGACTTCCAGGCCTGGTTACTCAAATCCTGTTTTTTGACAGATCTGTTTGAGATCTGTCACCTCTCAGTGAAGCTGCTTTGGATTCCCTGGCTGTAAGAGTGGGTGCGGGTGCTGATTGCACAGCACCCAAAGAGTTAACTGAGACTGTGCCCCTGTACTAAGCATGCAGAACAAGGCTTGGCTTCTGAGGGGCCTGGTCTCTTGCTCTTTCTAGAAGGCACTTGTCCATTTTCTCTGAGCCAAACTCTGTGGAGCTCCAGGAAAGCGTTAGTGTGGAGTCTGCTGTTTAGAAAAAAGGGAAGATTTGCTTTAAACTAAAATTTCTTTATTCTTCTATTGGCTTTTTGAGAGATTTAGGGTATTACTCGGAGTAAAGAAAAGGCCAGGTGACAGTGTATGGCCAGGGAGATGTCTTTTGTAAGATTTCAAACAAATAGAAAAGTAGAAAGAAGTAGTAATAATGTAATAAATACCTAAGACCTATTTTTTAAATTGTGATAAAGTCTATAGATCATAAAATTTGCCATTTTAACTGTTGTAGGTATAGGGTGTGACATCAAGTATGTTCACAGCGTTGTGTAACCATCACCACCCGCCACCACCAGAACTTTCTCATCATCCTACAGTGTAACTCTGTACCTTGAAACACAAGCTCCCCATGCCCGCCTCTCCCCAGTCCCTGTTCTGGTCAGGGACCACGTAACCGCCGTTCTACTTTGCCTTTATGAATTCATCTATTCTAGGTACCTTATCAGCTTACCACCTAAATTTCACGTTCATTAATATTTGCTCATATTTGCCATTTTTTTCACTGATAGATTTTAAAGTATAAATATCATGACTTTTCTCTAAATACTTCCATGTGCATCTCTAAGAAGAATATATTCCTAAATAACCTCAATACTGTGTATTACCACTTGTAAAACTGGCATTATTCCTTAATATCAGCTAACATCAAATCCACATTAAAATTTCCCCAGCTGTCCTAAATATATCTCTTACAGCTGGTTTATTCAAATCAGCGCCACATACTGCATCTGCTTGTCTTTTATTCTATGACTTCCCTTCCCAGCCTCCTGCCATGGACCTGTTGGAGACAACCAATCAGGTTGCCTGTGGCGCCCCACATTCTGGGTCAGTCTGATTGTTCCCTTGTGCTAGGTCAGCTCCTCTCACATCGCCCACATTTCCCGTAAACTGGAAGTTCATCCTAGAACTTAATTTGATTCAAGTGTAACTACACTGCACCCTTCCAATTGCCTGGAACCAGGGGTACATCTTATCTGGTATTCCTACAGTGGGGCCCCTCTGTGCCTGGGGCAGAGGTTGATCTGGGGGTACAGGGGTTCCTTCCTGCCTGCAGGGTCAAGTTACCTTTTCACAGTCCATATTGCTGCCAGCAGACGATTTTCAGGGTAATACTTAGGTCCCATATTATTAAGTATCCAGCTCCCGCTAAGCTGGTGTGGTGGTTGATGAGCCCTGCCCGTCACGTCTTTCACAGAGGTTGCAAAAAGTGATTTTCTAATCTTTGTTCCTTCTACCTTTAATAAGTAGTGTTCGCCTGTAAAGAGCTCCCCCTTCTTTGCCTAGCACTATCTGATTACCCTAAAATATGGATCTTCCTGGAAATGTGGGCTAAATACTAAAGGCTGTCTCTTTTTAATTACTATTTTTATTTTTTAATTAATTTTAAGTTTTAATCTTCAGAGTAAGGGTTGGGGGAGTATGTTTGCTCTTTAGGAGACAGAGGAATGAGCATGATGGGATTGAGCTTTCTCTTCCTCTGTACCTTCCACTTTCTGTTTCCCTCAACTCTTTAGAAATGAGGAGGGGCCATGCCATGAGGTTCTCTACACTTACAGATTTAGGGAGGGCCCTACGTGGGCCAAGCACTCCTCAGCTGTGGAGGCCTCACTTGGAATTTTTCTCATTGCAGGCAAGTTCCCTGTGTGGGGTGCGGGCAGAAAGTTCCATTTCCAGATTCTGTGAATTTTTCATTTTAGGGATGAACTGAGAGGGTCACATCATTCCTTCTTAGGATTCTTCACCTTGGCTCTGAGATCATTGATTGCAGCCTCCTCCTGAATCACTTTTAAAAAAAAAAGATAAGTCCACTCTGATGCCTCCAGAGGCAAAGAGGAGCAGGTGCCAGTCCCCAGTAAGGGTGCACGGGGGAGCCCCTGACAGAGGCTGAGGCTGTAAGGGAGGGAC
Organism: Galemys pyrenaicus; assembly: GCA_019455555.1. Taxonomy (NCBI): domain Eukaryota; kingdom Metazoa; phylum Chordata; class Mammalia; order Eulipotyphla; family Talpidae; genus Galemys; species Galemys pyrenaicus. The sequence goes on along the minus strand of JAGFMF010012132.1, from coordinate 3,522,904 downwards.
ACCAGCAGCTCAAGATGGCTCTGCAGGGAGGGAACCCAGAACATGAACACCCACCTTCATAGTGCTCCCTCCCCAGACACCCCACTCACTGGTGCCCTGATCTCAGACCTCTGGCCCTAATTGTGAGATGGATGATTTTAGGAGGTCCATGGAGAAAGATTTCCTAAAGTTTATAGGTCATATCATGAGTTAGAATACAGAGGCATGGGGCCTCCTGTGGGGCTTCCGTAGCCACTGTGGCACAAATTCGATTCTGGCCAGGGAGGGGACCCACATGGCGCCGCAGACCTCTCCTGTCTTGCCCACTGCTCCCCTCAGCAGTGTACTTCAATAGATCTGCCTGTTCTTGGGCGCTGCCGGCCAGGGTGGGGACCCACATGGCATGGCAGACCTCTCCTGCTGTGCCCGCTGCTCCCCTCAGCAGTGTACTTCTGTTTATCTGCCTGTTCTGCTCCCTGCTCTCTGTGGTGAATCCTCTCACCCCCCCTCACACACCTCTGGCCTGTACCCCAGTGCTTGTATGCAATAATAAATGAATCTTTAAAAAAAAAAGAAATATAACAGAGTCAAAAAAAAAAAAATAGATCTGCCTGTTCTGCTCCCCACTCTGTCTCTGGTGAATCCTCTCACCACCCCCAGCACCTCTGGCCTGTACCTGAGCTCTTGGATGCATAAATAAATAAAATCTTAAAAAAATAAAACACACAGGCACACACAACACAAAGTGCTTATATCTTATTTTTGTATTAACACATTTATGAAATCTATTTGACCAATGTTTATTTTTTTTAAAAGATTTATTTATTTATGCATACAAGAGCTGGGATACAGGCCAGAGTCCAGGGAGATAAGAGGATTCACCAGACAGAGTGGGGAACAGAACAGGCAGACTGACCAAAACATACTGCCCAGGACAGCAGTGGGTGAAGTAGGAGTGGTCCGCTACGCCATGTGGGTCCCCTCCCTGGGCGGCAGCAGGGATCGAACTTGTGCTGCAGTGACTGCAGTTTGCCTCATAGTGTGTTGCTTAACCCAATGCACCACCAGGGAGGCCCTGACCAATGTTTATTTTTGATATAAGGCTATATACAAATTTAAACATGGGCTTGATTTGGTGAACTCTACAGAATAAACGAGCACAGGCAGCACACTAAGAGTGGGGAAATGTGCCCCTCTATAGGAACTCCCCGACAGCAGCTGACCCTTTTATCTCTGAGCACACGTACACACATACACGTGAAATAACTATCTTGGGGATGGCGGGGCAGCATGTGTCAAGGATTCTTGGTCATTAATGGCCACTCATCTCTGCTGTCCCAGCGTGACAGAAGGTGCTGGAAGGCAGTGTCATTTCCTGAGCCCCCATCTCGGATATCCCCTCAGCTAACTAATAGGGAGCAAGGGGACTCTGAGTAATGGCCCAAATGCTAGTGGGCTGCCATGAGCCCCCACTGCCCTGCAACCCAGTGCCAGGCTAAAGTGAGTTCCCACAGCTGAGCCAGAGGGAAGGAAGGCAGAGGAGCCGAAAGCCTGGGCCCCCTTACTGCTTCTGCCTGCCTGGGCTTCTGCCTCTGGCTGCCCCCAGAGGATGCTCGTAAAGGGAATCTAACTGGTTCTAGTGGCCAGACTCCCTCCCATTTCCCTGGGAATGTTGGTGAAGGGCTCTGCCGCCCCACCCACTCCTCTGCTCCCACCCTCAGAAGGAGGGTCCTGCCAGAACGTTAGGTAGAACAGCTTGCTCAGTGTTATCTCTCCTTTCGTTTGGGAGCGTCTGCTCCACCCAGAGAACGCTCCGGGCTTGTACCTCTGCAGCATCTACAGGAAAAGCCAGAGGATGTTTGGCCAAGGATGCGTTACATTATGATTTATTATGTCTCTAATTACATTACTCAGAGGGGTGGGCCCAGATCTCTTTGAGGAGTATCTATTTCTCTTGGAAAAGTTTGAACTGTGATTCCAGGTTTGGAACTATGCAAACCTGAACATTCCTTATCCTCAGACTGGACACCCAATTTTGCCTGGGGTAGGCTCAGTTCATGCCTCTTTGACATCCTTTTTTTTTTTTTTTAACATCCTTTTTATTAAAAAAAAAAAAACCAACTTGGTTTAGACAATAAATTATGGTCACCTGAATCCCAGATGCACATGAACTAGCTCTAGAAAGAACAGCATTTGAGAGCCAGGAGGGATCTCAGAGGCCTTTTGCTCCTTCTGGTGTTGGGGGGTGACATGTAGAGCCCTCCCCCGGCCCCTCCATCCATGAAGATCCTGTGCCTTTCTGTGCACCCGGGTCCAGCCCTAACAGGTGTCTCGTTGGGAAGGTGTCCCTTTCCCTCCTCGCCTCTGCTCAAAATCCTCTTGTGAGAAATAAGAAAAGGGAGAAGTGTGACTTCTGGGGGAATGGCTGGTGGGGGAAAGCCCAGGAGGTAGCTTCCTTTCCAGGTTTCCTTATGATCATGGCAATGTTGATCATGGAGAACCCACAGAGAGAGAGAGGGAGAGGTGTGTGTGCCAGGGGTCCCAAGAAACTGCCAGGTGGCTGCTGCCCCATAAGGTCAAGGCCGCCACCAGCCAGAGCCAAGGGTCTTTAACCACCTGGGCTTGACCAGCAGCGTGGCTGTCACTGCTGGGGTGCACAGGAGGCCACCAGGCCCTCACCTTTCTGCCCCCAAGTTCACCCTGATACCCGGCCACTTTCTTGGGAGCCGACTGGGAACTAAAATAGGCGTGTCCCGGCTTGGAAAGGAGGTGCTTCACTTCACATAGAGAATGCGTGGTGTTTCTGCTGTGTGGCAGGTAGGTATGTGGTACCTGATCCTCTACTCCCCCCTCGGGAGTATGGGCTTTGGGGCCCCATCTCTGATGGAGGTCACAGAGAAGGGGGCCACTGTTCTGCCTGGCTGTGTGCAATCTGAAGGTGCTGCAGGGAGGTAGTGGCAGGGTCCCGGGAGATAAGGGTGCCCTTACCTGGTGGGCCAGGAGGGCTTTCCTGGCTGAGGGAAGTGCTTGAAGCAGGGCAGGTGGTGTTTGAGGGGTGAACAAATGTGCGAGATTAGCAGCTGGAGCAAGTCAGTGTTGAGAGGCGGGATGAGACTCTGGCCCCTCACAGGCTGCTGTGAGCCTTGAGAAGGTCCTTCCACTTCTCGCAGCAGCTGTCACTTATCTGCACGGTGAGGATATCAGAACCTGCGCCCAGGGCCCCCGGGAGAGGTGACGGACACACGGTGTGTAAATCAGCCAGCATGCGCTACAGCTAATAAAGGAGGCTGTTCTTTCGTGAAACATAAGGCTTGTGTCCCTGGGAAGAAAGCAGGTCTGGACCCGTGATTGCATTTCCGAAGATGCTATCTGGGACAGGATGCCGTGCGAGAAAGCTGGCTCGCTCGGGGCTCTGCTGCCATCCTTCTCGGACAGTTGCATCAAGTAATGGTCATTAATGACTCTTGACACGGGTCAGTGACTACTTTTGAGTCCACAAATATTGTTTTGAACCTATGTGTTAGGTACTGGGTCCAATAAGAACGTGCAGGTAAAGGTGATGGGGAGGAAGACAGAGGAGAGAAAAACTCTATTTTTCCCAAACTAATTTTATAAAATCAGAAATGCATTTGAAGGCCATGGCTGAACTGCATTTTGTCATTACCTACCTGGAAACCTGCTGAAAAGAAAATGATTTGTGTCTCATCCGTTTCTTTCTTTGTGCCTCACAAGCAGCCACTGTGGGACCTGATCACGTTTGTCCATTAGGAGACGCACAGGCATTTACTGAGCACCTACTCTGTGCCCATCGCTGGTCTGTGCCGAGTGCTGGCGAAGAGCTCTTGGGGTTTGAGGGGTACCTCTCATCATCACCTTTGCTTTAGAAAGAATCATGCCTGCTTGCCCACCTTTTCCTTCTAACAGAAACTTGGGAGGAGCAGGGTGGGAAACTTAGGGGCTACAGTGCTGCCCTGTTGGGATGAAATGCCACTTAGAGGACTTGGAGGGCCAGGAGCGGGTGTCACTCAGCTCCTGTTTGAGAGCAGCTCTCTGTGGGGGTAGAGCCCCCAAAGGGCTTCTTCCCTGAAGCCTTCTAGACACTCCTATCCTGCACATCACGCTCACTCTCAGCTTACTTGGGGTGGGAGGGGTGAAGGGAAGGGAGAGTGGGGGTGAGAACATGAAGGTGGAGGTGGGGGATGGAGGTGCTTGTGGGGGTGTGGAGGTGGTGTAGAGTTGGGGGTTGTGGCGGGGAAGGGAGGGTTCATCTGTTTATGGAAGGAGCACCTGCTTACTCCCACTCACCCAGCCACACTCTGACACCAGTCTCTATAGGAGGTGGTTTATTGTATTTTCTTGGAAGAATCGGCTGCCTCAGACACACTAAGAAAGAGACTAAATAGAAATAATGAAACTAATTTAATAGTAACATTTGCCATCATGTTTGAGGACCTAGACTATTCCAGATAAGGAAGTGCTTTTCATACATTATCTCTTTAGTCCTCCTAACGACATTTTTACTACCATCCCCATTTCTCGGAAAATCAAGACCTACAGGATGGATAAGTAGCCAGTCCATGGTCACACCCGTATTAAATAGAGGAGCTGGGAGTCAAAGCTGTCACTCTTACATTCTAGGTGCTTCACCTGCATGCTGTTAGGGTCCACTCACAAATCCCCTCCCCTCCATGTACCTGTCTACCATTAACCCTCCCCTCCCCTTCCCTTTTCCTTCCCCTTCCCCCTTCCCTCTCCTCCCCCTTTCCTTCCCTCTGTCCCCTCCCCTTCCCCTCCTTCCCCCTCCCCCACCCCTTTCCCTTTCCCCTCCCCTCCCCTTCCCCTTCCCCTTCCCCTCCCCTCTCCTTCCCTTTCCTTCCCTTCCCTTCCCCTTCCCTTCACTTCCCCTTCTCCTCCCCTCCCCTTCTTCTTCTCCTTCCCCTCCCCTTCCTCTCCCCTCCCCTTCCTCTTCCCCTTCCTCTTCTTCTTCCCCTTCCCCTTCCCCTTCCCCTTTCCCTCCTACCCCCTCTCCTTTCTCTTTCTTAATGACTCTTCGGCTAAGGAAGCAAAGCTTAGAAAACTCTGATTGGCTTTCTCTGGCAGCGGGGTGCTCTGTGGAGGCTTCCCCCTGGAGCCTCAGGAGTTAACTCTGGTGCTTCAAGATGCCTTGGCCTTGGGAGGAGGCTATTAGTCCTCCTTTCTAATTAAAAATCGCCACCACTGGCTTTCATCCCCATGCTAACTAGAAGAGTGTGTGTGTGTGTTTGTGCGCATAGTTCTTTATCTCCATTTCCTGTTTCATATTTAATTCAACATTTTTTCCAGTTTGTGGATGTGGAACACGTGTAAGGTTGGGACATGGTCTGTTAGTAATCATCCCCACATTTTGGGGCTGGCTTGCTCCCACTGAGCCTAAGCAAAGCTGTGGATCCTCATCTTCTGCCTCACATAAGCCACTCTGTGCTGTCACCCTGGTTCCTCAGGGGCACCTCAGGGGCAGCAGTCTGGCCTTGCATATTGCTTTCCAGCAGGTCCTTGATGGTTCTTGTGTAGCAGGAGAGGGGAGGTAGGATAGAACCCCAACTGTGGAGATAAAGATTGAAGGTTCTGGAAAAGACAGCCTTCCCCACCCCCCCACCCCCATTAGAGGTCAGTTGAGTTGGGGTGAGAATTTGTTCATCTGGGCTGGGTATGAGTCATGGTGAATACATGGTCACTTCCAGCTCTTCCGCTGTGGTATGGGTCGTCACCAGCTGTGCTCAGGTAGAGCTGCCCTTGCTCAGTGCCTCACCCTGCAGAGCCTGTCATGGACTATGGGGTTCAGGCCTCAGGAGGTGAAGACAGTGGCACTGAGGTGTAGGGGCACCCCACCTTCTGCACTGTGGGTCCTCAGCCTAGCACTGGGTCTCATGAGGCAGGTGGAAATCCTGTTGTGCCTGCAGGGCCCTGGTGACCCCTCCCTGCATCAAGGTCAGAGCGGCTGGAGGTTTGAAGCTGCTCCCAGGGGCTGCCCCACGTGCTCTGGTCTCCCTGAGTGCTGCCTTGAGCTTCAGCCCCTTTTTGGGTGTTTTGGAGCAACTGAGACTTCTGCGATTAGCCTCAAACCGCTAAGAATTATCTTGTGTACGGAATGGAAGCAAAACAATTGTAGAAAGACAGCTGGAAGGGAGATAGCTCACCAGGTCGTGTGCTCTGGGTAGACCAGAACCTGGAGTCCTCAGGGCCTTAGACTGCGCTTGGTGGGGGCAGAAGGGGGGAGCTTTGGAACCTCAGAGCTGCACAGATCTGTGGGTACACTTTTCTAGAGAGAGGGTCTATGGCTTCCATGAGTTTCCCAGGAGTCACCTCCTCTCCTCACCGAAGAGTGGTGATGAAAAAGTCCCAGTGGAATATGGTGGGGCAGGAGGTGAGGTTCAGGGTCACAGAGGGGCATGGGTGTGTCTAGACACATCTAGATCTCATACTTTCAGGGAGGGGGTGAAGCTCTTAGGAGAGTGGATGAGGTAGAAATAGTTTGTGTTCTTTGCAGACAAGGGTAATCCATTTTTATTATTTGCTCTTAGCTTTGAGGATGTACAGTAAGTAGTCTCAAGTATAAAGAATCATAAGCAGCCTAGACTCCCTGACTTTGAATAATCCATTATAAAAGTGCAGTTCCTTTTATCGCAATATTCTTATCTTCTGTTTGTTTCTGAGCTGAACAGAAATGCCCTAAGCTACACCCCAGCTGTAGAGTTTCTAGACCAAAGGCTACTGTTTTCTTCCTGCAGGAACCCTGGGGTGTTTGGGGGTTAAAAGGCCTGGGCCAGCCATGTGTGTTTAAAAAACAAGGCTGATTCCGCAGCCGGCGGCTCCAGCCTGACTCCATCCTGCTGTTAATGGAGGACAGAGGACCACTTATAGCTTCCTCTTCACCCCATAACAAATAACCCGGTGCTCCCTGAGGCCTTCCTGCGCCCCACCCCCACCCCTAACGCCCTCCTGGTGGTGGCAGCAGGCCTGTTCAAGTCTGGTCTCTCAGCAGGCCCTGCTGCAGTCCCCACAAAGTGTCTGAGGCCCAGCTCCTCACTGTGATGAGACCTGGACATTCCACACCAACAGGCTGGTTGGCAGGTTCTTCTTGCCTGTCTTGTATTTGGCAACTCTAGAGCCTTCTGGGCAAGGCGGAAGACTTTGCCTAACACACAAAGCTTGGCACAGCTTTGAGCCCTGCTGCTGTAGCAGTACCTCCTCTGGGAAGACCTCCCTGACTGCTCCAGGCCAGGTGTGGTGCCTCCTTGGTCTGTGAGTGCCTGGGCTGCATCTGGCAGTGCCTCTCACGTGTGAGGGCTTTTCCCCACCAGACCTCCAGCTCCCTTGGGCGGGACCCATGAATTACCAGAAGGGAACACGGGTTTTGGAATGGGACCCGCTGAGGTTCAGTTTGGATGCCACTTGGGAAGTGACCTATCCATTTCTGAACTTGCAAAAATAATGCCCCCCTGTGTGGGTTGTTATGAAAATGAGAAATTACGTGTGTTGCTCATGCTTAATGAAATGACAGCTAGCATGAAACTGGCTCATCTTAACTGGTCAGGAAATCAGTGGATTCAATTGAAAAGCCTAATACATGAGAACATACTCATTGCAAAAAAAAAAAAAAATAAAAGTCAAACACTGCAGGAATCAAGGGAAAATCATTACCTCCTCCTCCGTTCCCCAAATTCATCTTTCCCCCCAAAAGGACCTGCTATTATCAGTTCTGGTATGTATGCCTTTCCTTAAATAATGTCTATCTTACATAAAGCCATCGCGAGCACAGCATTCTGAAATCTGCTTCGTTACCTCTAGCCGGGGCCTTCCCTGGGACTGCACTCGGATCTGCTTCAGTCTTAGCGGAGGCACAGGGCTCCCCGTCTGGCTGGGCCATAACCGATAGAACGACGCTACAGATCGTGGCCTTGGAAGTTGTTTCCAATTTTTCTCTATTTCAGACAAGATGGCAATAAATGTTGCTTCTGTTACTTATTGCTGAAATACAAAAATGCAAACCTAAAAAAAAAAAAAAAAGGGCCTCCCCTGGTGGCGCAGTGGGTTAAGCAACGCACTATGAAGCAAACCACAGCCACTGCAGCACGAGTTCGATCCCTGCTGCCGGCCAGGGGGGGGACCCACATGGCGCAGCAGACCTCTCCTGCTGTGCCCGCTGCTCCCCTCAGCAGTGTACTTCTGTTGATCTGCCTGTTCTGCTCCCCGCTCTTTGTGGTGAATCCTCTCACCCCCCTACACCTCTGGCCTGTACCCCAGCGCTTGTATGCATAAATAAATAAATCTTAAAAAAAAAAAAAAAACCAAAAATGCAAACCTTAGCAACTTAAAAATAACGATTCACTCTTTCTCATGTTTCTGTGGGCTGAGTGAATGTTCTGAGTCTTCTGTCTTTCTCTGGTGAGGGGAGGGTCCAGCATGCATACTCGTTTGCTGAGAGCCGGTGTCAGTATGCGCAGGGAGGGGAGGGGTTCTTGGGGGCCATTTTTGGAAAGTGGCTACCATATATATACATGTATATATATGGTCCAAGGTCCATGTATCCTTGTTCTCCATAACTCTTTGTAAACAGGTGGGAGTGTTCTTGTAGGTTCATTCCTAGAAGGACATTGCTGGCTCAGAGGTTGCACGCATTTCCATCCCCGAGAGCTACTACGAAATTGGCCTTGATAAAGCTGTGCCCACACACTGCCCTCAAGGAGGAACAGAGCTTCCACACTGTCTCCTTCTCCAGTGTTGGGTGTCCCTGATTGTCCACCTTCATCTGATGGGGCACGAGCTCTATCTTGTGTTCCCTATTGGTGATATTGAGCCATCGTTGTCTGATTTTTTACGTAATTGAGAGCTTACTTTGAGGACACGGCCTTGAATTTCCTATACTTCTGGCACCATTGAAGGGACAGTGTGATAGCTCGGGGGACAGAGGGAAGTAAATACCATAGGAGGTCTCCTGCCCAGGACCTGTGTTTTTTAGCAAATGATTAACTCTGTGCTATCTTCAGGCTCATTATGTACTTGGGCAGATTTTCAGAGGACCCTGTAATTCCCAGTAAGATGTTTTGTGCTTCATCCTGTACTCAGAGCTCCCAGCTGATAAAGGCCAATTAGGAATGGGGCTGGAGTGGGCCACTGTAGCAGGAACAGAGGGGAAAATCGCCACGTGATGCCCTTCTGTTCACGCGCTTTTCCCCTCTTGGATTCCTGATGTCCCACAAAAGGAAGATGAGAAGAGTTAGGCAATGATGACTTTGAAGGAACAGTTCAGGGTTTAATTCAGACACCGGTCCAGGGTGGTTCCACTGCTTTTGCAGCTCTGGGCTCAAGCTTCAGTCTCCTCAACGTTGACACTATTCTGTCAGACACCATCATTTTTGTTATAAGAGGCAGAAAAGACAACTCACACTCTGGTCTAAGCAGGAAAATGGAAAACCTATCGGATCATGTTTGAGGATGTCTGAGGCTGGAGATGGAGCTGGATTCTTCGGGGCTCAGAGGGGACACTCTCTGACCCTGGACTCTGTTAGACTCCTGGGGAAGCAGGATGGCAGTGGCCTGCAGCCCCTCCCTGCTCCAGTCCAGGCCAACTGGAGAGTCCGTACTTAGCAAAGGCCTCTGTGGCCCCTTGGGCTCCACCTGCCCTGGGGTCCCCTTTCCACCCCTGACACACAAGCCATGTGGCCTGGGGAATCTGTGCTGATTGGCTTACGGTGGTGTGTTCCGCCTTGAGGCCTGTTCTTAGCTTTTTTTAATTTCCTCCACCAAAGCATCCATGCCCGCCTCCACCTGCCTTCTTCACTCCCTCCACCCCACCTCTGTGCCCTCTGGCATAGTCTTCTTTCACCAAGTTCAAAATTTCATTTCTTCTATGGTTTGTGTATGATTGTCTGGGTGTATTACGCAGATGAGTGAGACCATTCACGTTCTGCTCCCACCACCCAACTGACTCCCCTCCAAGTAACCATTCAAGATCCGTCCATCATGTCCCAGGTGCCACCAACCCATCTTTCCTCACCGTGACTGTTCAGAGAGGTGGATGCACTGAGAGCGGTGTCCTGCAGGCAGAGGAGAGGACATGGGGAAGTCAAGGACAGACGTCTGTCTCCCCTGGCTCCTCCTCCCCTGGCTCCTCCTGTTGCATCACATGGCTTTCCTATAGGAGCCGAGTCTAGGGATTTATATCTGTGGAGGTGCAGCGGGGGCCAGTGCATCCTCGGGAAAGCTAGTGCACTTCATCCCAGGGCCCTCATGGCAAAGAAAATACCGCCGGCGGGCCTCCCTGGTGGCGCAGTGGGTTAAGCAACACACTATGAAGCAGACCGCAGCCACTGCAGCACGAGTTCGATCCCTGCCGCCGGCCAGGGAGGGG